>JBCEWB010880304.1:0-15822 GCA_039654565.1 Peronia peronii
AGATAGATAGATAGATAGATAGATAGATAGATAGATAGATAGATAGATAGATAGATAGATAGATAGATAGATACATAAACTAGATAGATAAACTATATAACTATCTACGGTTGAAGGTCTGTGAAGGCAATGAATATGAATAAGAGGGAGTAAATGACAGTGAATACCAGGATTTCGAATAGAAAATGAGGATGAAAGTGGGACTAACACTGTATTCAGGATACATGAGCAGTTCTTTCAATAATAAATTATGTCCACACGACAGCGGGTCGCATGGAAACTGGGCTAGATAGAAAGGGGAAAGCACTTCGCGTAGGAACGGGGGAAAACATGGCGAGAGTGAACATACGAGAGAGAGAGAGAGAGAGAAAGGAGGAGAGGAGGTGACGGAGATGGAAAGAGAAAATGGGAAGGGGTGAGAGGTTAAGATGAAGAAATCAGCCGAGATCAGAAATATTAGTCTCGAGGACAGTAATGTTGTTTGCTTCATTGACCAATATAAAGCTGCGGCGCTGCCCTACAGATAAGTTCAGCCTCGTTCCGTAGGCCACGACTGATGACTGATACAATAATATGGGAAAGTCGGGCAAATAGAATGGTATTTCGACCCCAGTGTAACTGAGAGGAAAAGTATATATATTTTATATATATATATATATATATATACAAATACATATGTATAGGAAGAGAGAGAGAGAGATGTTCATGTACATAACATAAAGGGCTAGAGAGATGATGATGGAGAGATGTTTCACGCACTGAAATATGATATTCAACTCTACAGATAAGCATCCAGTACCTTGTCAATCTTCTAACTCTACAGTCTAGAATGAAATATTTGACAGGTGGATAGAAGTGGCGTCAAAAGACTAGAACTTACTAATGATTTTAAGCGAAGAAATAATGTCAGAACAGTGACTTTACGTACAGGCCAATATTCAGAGAGCACAACTGATTTCATAACGAAGTTATAGATATTTAAATCTGCTTTATGACATGGCGATTATTTTGTTTTAAATGCTACCCTGGGTCTGAGAGGATGACGTTTTTCACTTCCGTACGTGTCTTAGCTTCCTAACCGGATTTTAATTTGCTCATCCGTATGGTGACACTGGTATTCGAGTTCTAGATAAGCATGCAGCACACTGTCAAGTCAGCTTTCTAAAGGCCCCCTGTCTTTGATCCCCAGTAATCATTCACGAGGAGACACAATACCGTCAGAGGCAGACACGAACGCCTTAAAGTAAATGCCGTCTGGTTTTATCGAACAGCAGGTGTCCGATTTGAGATTCAAACGATCCAGCGTGAGCTTACGCTTAATGCCCCTCTATTTGATCAGTAAGCTGCGTTCTGAAGGTCCTTGTGGGCGTCGTGTACATGCAAGAAATAACGGTGAATACCACAATATCGAATCACTTCTAATCTTTGGTTAGCGCACAGACTTACTCAAAACAGCATACTTCCATAATTATTCTACATCACTGATAATTAGCATCAGTTCACTGACACTTTGACACATGTTTCACTGATCCTGGTAGGTTTACTGTCCTGTTCATCAATGACTTCAATCACGGGGTGCCCTTGTGGCAATGAGCAATGACCGCTCTGTAGGGCGAAAGTGATACAATTAGTAATATGAAAACCACCCCCTGCCCAGTAGGAAAATGGAAAGAAAAGGGAAACCTTTGTTGAGGCCATTTCATATCAAAAGTGTAAGTGCATTATTTTGATGAGTCGTGGAATTGTGCTCAAAGCTGTCGTATCTCAGGTTCTTGTCGATTTTACCATGAAATTTCGAGTGCTGGAACCGGCGACCACCACAACCTCTCCTTAGGAGAAACCATCATTAACATCGGCAGAAAAGGATTTTATAAAAATAAAAATTACGACCAGAAGAACTAAGAGAGGTCAGGAAAACTGGCACCCGTGCTATGTTAGCACGTGTACAGACCTATTAAGTTAACTGCCGGCTGGCAGTCTCTCAATGTTGTTTCTGTACAATAATCATGATAATTATGTACATTTTCCTTAGTTCTTGCACACTACGAGAGATGAGTGAATAGTGGCACGGGCTACAATAAGGAAGAGTTCAAGCAGAAAAGGAGAATGCAAGTCACAATTAATACATATAGACAGAAGAGATACCAGCGTATATTTGGCGGATAAATGTAAGGGGGAGGGGGAGACGGGGCAATGGTAGTAAAGGGAGGGGAAATATAAAGAGGGACACGAGACCAAAACAAATTGGAGCTACTGCAAATAACTAGCATCTCGATCCATACTGTAATTTCTGATCCACTTTGCATCGTAAAAATAAACAAAACACGCTTAGAACATATCGGACTGGAGTAAACTACATTCTTGCGTGTTGAAGGATTGTAACCATTTTGGTTGACACCGGGCCGACCCTCTTCCATTAGCGATATCGGGAATAATGTCGTGATAGCATGCATGCCCACAAACGTACATAGTCCGTCTTTGCAAATGCAACTCTGACTATTTCCAGTTACAAGCTCACCATTTCCATGATATAGTGCCGTGGGACGCGCCGTTTTCGTCAGCAGCTACTCACGACAGTGTCTCGCTGATCACGCAGAGTCCACATTGTCTGCCAACGACTTGATAAACTAAGTGAAAGAGCCGACGGTTGGAGAAGATAATTTCCTCACGGGCCTCTATCGTGACATCTCCAATCAGCAGCAAAGTGAGCCGGACAGTTCATCAAGATTTATTCAAAACCGATAACAGATTCTAGCAAGGGGCGCCATTCTGTTACATGTAAGGTCATACGTAAAGGAAGTGACAACAATTTCATTGAACTTGATAAGTAGCTGACGTACAAGGAGGCGACGATAATCCAATGGCTGAAAAACAACGACAAATGAACACAAAAATATTCATGGAAAAACAAACAAACAAACAAACGCATCACCTCAGCATAAAATCTTACTATAAGATATAGTGACAAACATAATTACAATACAAATTATATGATACACAAAACAAACAGAAACAAAAACAAACAAAAAATACGATCACTGACACGTGAAACACTTGTAGCCAGTAAAAATCAATTGAAGAAATGTGATAATAATTTCCAGGTTAAGGCGGTGCAGTACAGAACGAAGAGCTGAAAAGTATACCTAATGTGTCGTTAGTCATTCTGAATGAATGACCTACATGCTGAAGCTACTGGCGATCATGAGTACCTCGTTTGTCATGTAGGACTTTTAGAACGTGACGGTTCTGAAAAGCTCCACTACAGTCGAGTGGAACCTATGCGAGTCCCACGTATCAGACGAGTTACTTCTCCGGTGCTTATGTCAATAACATATCATTTATTCCATATAAATAAATGCGTGTACAAATCAGATCCGCTACTGTCATAATTTTGTATCTGTTTGAGAACAAAGTGAAACGATCAAGCCCTTGTAAAGTAATGATAACAATAATAATCTAATCAGAAAATACAATTCAAAGAGTAAATGTGTACATATTTATTATAAAGAACACAAAACTGCCCAATGTTGCCTATGTATGTTGGGTGGAGAGAGGGGAGGACAGAGCAAAATCAGCACTACTTACTGCTCGGCTGAATCTCTTATTAAGCGATGATTGTTATGTGGAGTGCACGAATTAATGAATGCATTCAAGGCCGTTTTTTCCCAACCAAGAGCACGTGATTATACAGTAGCACAGTTCTTTGTTGGTTCCTAATTGGTATTCTACCGCCTGCCTCCTCTGACGAACACAATGCCCAATCACACCACATATAAACAATAGCAGGGGGCAAAAAACAGGGTATGGTAGCTGATAAAGTGCTATTTTCCATGACCGAAAACAATAATTTTGGCTGGTGGGGCCAGTTCTACTTCTATATTAATGCATGATATTCTGTCTAAATTAACACTGTAAATATGCGACTTCATCTATTACGGCGAATGAACCGCAGTAAACCAACAAAAAATTTGAAGATTATGCATATGACATTTCAAAAGATTAGCATTCTTGGTATCTATTGGTCCAGACAACGTTTAAACAGTTAAAGCGCCCACCATGTGCGACGGGAGTGCCTCGAGTGATCGTAATTAAAAAGTTAAAATGTCTAATCGGAGTACTTTATCAGTAACTGAAAATCAAAAGAGACATTTAAACAGCACACATCGATTATTTTAGATAAAAAGAAAACATTTTTTAAATTGCAAAATATTTTCTTCTTAGTTTTTGCGAAATTATTATTGGGATAGCCATCCTCTATGAGCTGTGCAATAATTCAGTCAGTTTATGGTACAATATACAATATGTTCAACAGAAGTCGCTGGCTAAGACTCGACATCGCAAATTATTTATGTTTTATTTATTTATGCCTTTCAACCATTTGGAGAAGGTTATCTCCATTGCAAGTTATACTGAACACCTTTTATTTTCCACTGAGACCGTAACTCGTGTCAAATCTCCCAAATTCGATATTGCTAGCCGTATTACACACTGATCCGGGAAAGAGGACATGCAATATTCTTTTTATGTTTGTTGAAATGGTCGGCTGGTTCTTAAAACTGTTGAGGTTTGACGTGATAAGAACTTTCGTGGTTGTAGTAAAATCCGTGCCATACGGTGTGTATTACCTCAACAATCAGGCGTGCCCAGTGGAGCGAAGCGTAAAGGTGCATACAAAATACAATTATTGACAATATCTCCTTGACGATGAAAACATTTAAAGAAAAAAAAAAAAGATTCGTTTACTTCCGTGGCACGAAAATCTTCTGCAAAAAAACACAAATGACGATATGGTGTGAATGTAAGTGGGCTTAAACATCTCCCTTCCCCTCCTTTTCATTATCACCATATAAAATCCAGATCATCATCGAACTGTTAAATGATTTTCAAAAAATCCTGAAAATAGGTGCTGCTCTTTTCCTATTTCGCCAGATGTATGGCAGGAAGGAAGTAGTAGTGGAGAAAGAGAAGAAAAGCTGAAAGGAGAAGAAAGGAATGGAGATGGAGGAGGAGAACAACTTTTTTTTTTTAACTTTGAATTATGTTCAACTTATATCATCAGTCACGAGAACGACCATTTTCAATGCTGAGAATTGGCTAATTTCTCAGAACACTCAGGGAACAGGTACATTGTATATTGTGTGACTCATTTCATTCCATCTGTCTCAACTGCCGGTTCGCTAAAGCTGGCAGGCTGACATGATGTGGGAGAACACAAGAGGGATTAGCATAAGGTCATAAAAAAAAATAACTAAAGCTTCACTTGAAGGAATTCAACATGCCTATTATGCAAACAAGAAATGAGATAAGGACAGTCTTTCCATATCAAAACCATGCACAGTGACTATGCTGAGTGGAAGAATTTACGATGTTGTAGGAATACAAGAAGAGTCTGAATTGATGGATATTCAGGAAAAGCATTTAACATACTTAACATGTCTATCATACAAACAACAACTGAAAGATGGGCATCCTACCCATACCAATTTGTAATGGGTGCTATGCCTCATGACATATGCACAGATCTTACAAACAGATCTGGTTAATTCGGCAGAGACAAAGTCAGGTCAATTTTGTCAGTCAAAATGTCAAATCTGAATGAGCAGGCATAACTACTCAGCCGGAGTGAGAGAAGATTGTGTGAAAAGAGGAATGGGTGAGTATGCCAGTGAACTAGGTAGTGACTGAGTGAGTAAGCGAGTGAATGAGTGAATGAGTGAGTGATTGACTGAGTGAGTGAATGAGTGAGTGAGTGAGTGAATGAGTGAGAGTTGGGTAGTGAGTTGGGTGAGTGAGCGAATGACTGGGTGAGTGAGTGAGTTGGGTGAGTGAGTGAGTCAGTGAGTGAGTGAGTGAGTGAGTGAGTGAGTGAGTGAGTGAGTGAGTGAGTGAGTGAGTGAGTCAGTCAGTCAGTCAGTCAGCCAGCCAGCCAGTCAGTCAGTGAAGGAATGAGCGAGGCTAAGGAATGAGAGTGAAAATCAAAATACAAACAAACAAACAAAAACTAAGAATCGGGTGAGAAGGAAAAACTGAATGAACACGTCAATGGAAGCCGATGAGGCAAAAAGGAACGAAAGGAGAGATTCTTCTCCGTCTCGATTCATACGCGCTAGTGTTGGCCTTCCTTCTCGTGAAACAAATGTAGGTGCTCTTTTTTTTATTATTATTACTTTTTAGTGTACAAACTGCTACATTTATACATACAGACAGCATTTATGATTCATTCACTTAAAGAAGCAAAAAAAAAAGAACAACGAAAAACGTTAAGTAGAAGGAAATAACATGACGCTCAATACCAGAACTGAGGATGAGTAGACAATTAAGCAGGTTTTGGAAAAGGGGGTAAGAGAAAAGAGAAAGAAGAAGGAGAACTTCGTCCTACTCACCTTCACCCAAATCCAAGCGGAACTTGCTCCCTCTGTAAACAATGCAGACAACGAGTTTACTCTTGAAGGGTAGTCGGTTGATGAGGCGCACCAACTCTCGATAGATAGAGACGACAATATCCCAGGACACAGGCAATAGAGACAGGCTCTCCGGATGTTTAGGGAGAACCTTGCTCTTCTCGCACGGGGTCGGGACAGTTGCTCGCCATGACGGGCTGCTGGACGTCGTCGTTGTTGTTATCGTTGGTGTTCTCACCCCGACTCCCCGTCCCACCTCCATTTCTGTGACCTGGCGCTGCCAGCCGGCAGCACACACTGAGGAGTACGGGCTTTCCTCGTTTCGTTTCGGAAAGCCAACGGGCGGGGAGAGGGAAGTGATAGCACTCGGCGGTGCCAGAGCTGTGCCGGCTCAATCCCTTGCTAGGCGCCTGCCTGTTCCCCCCTCCGGCCGGGCTAGTCCCACGGATCGATCGGAAGTCGAACGCACTGGGGTGGATGGGAGGGTGCGGAACGGTTCATTCATAGCTCGGGGGAGACAAGATGAGTGTGTATAACGTGAGCACCAATGAGGAACAGGCGCAATGTTTCACCCTCCCACAGCTGACGACGCATTTTTCTCTACACTAGGTCTTCTCTGTGTGGGCAGTTTTGAAACTCAATTCACGCAGGTGTAAGCCCGAACCCGAACACTGCGTAGGTAACCCTAGGGATCAGGTATTCACAGTCCCAAATCCCTCTATAAAGGAAATTGTTTAAACTTAATAAATTATCTAATGTTGGATAAACAGCTCCATGTGTATCCTTTTATTTTCCAAGCAAGTGAAGAGATGAAATACACTGTATTTGGGTTGTCAGTTTGAAGGACTGAAAAATACAAAAATAAATTTTTTTAAAGAAATGACAATACACATGGACCAGATTACTCAATGTCTTTAGCTTTTCAACCTAAAAACAGGTTAACTCAGCTGTGCGGACCAGATATTCTAAAGCAGTCATCTTCATTAAAGACAAGACTTATCAAAATTGAATGCTGAAGATATTCTGATGGAAGAAAACCTTTGGCATTAAACAGAGACACACCTAAACAACAGTACTCAAAACATCACTTTGGCCTACTCATGGAGATTTACAAGCTCTTGTAAAAACAGGAGTGGTGAGATAACTTAGTAGCACGTCCATATTTGCTTGGGAGGAGTTTCTCCTCCAGATCCAAAATAACTTTTAATAATCATTCACTTATTGGGCTCTACAGCACGAACAGACCCATACAAAACCATGGTAGTTTCTGGCCAACATAATTTATGACAGTTAAAATTCACCTTTCTTTTGAAGGGAGAGCATACAAACGAGGATACATGTTTTACATCCAAATTATTAACAATTCCATCCCTTCACCTCAGCTGCTTGTGCACAAATGTGTGTTTTGTCTGACAGTCTGAAAATCACTGTCTCGTTAGTCTATTTCCTTCAGTTTCAGTGAGACTTAAATGATGTAATGAATGTGTGCCAACTCTTGCCTAGCAAACTTCTCAGAAGCCATTTAAAGACAACGATAAATGATCAGTCTATCTATCTTGGCACCAAATGCAACCAGTCCTAACTCAGCCATGTAATATGAGATTGTGAAGTAAATTATTAGTTATTTCACATATTGTAATAAAAATGCAAGCTCCTCACTCTCACCACATTCCAAAATATATACAAACATTTCTGAATTCGAACCTATTGGAATAATTGGATAGTTCACAAACTTAATGACAAGAGGTGCAACAATATATAAAATAAATCCACTGGTAAGTATCAGTCACTGTCAATCTAAAATCTGTTGTGGTCCAGTGGAATTTTTCAGATAAAAACGTTAATAACAGAGTTATAGACTATGACATATATGTCATACTGGGCATTTGGGTATTAGTAATATCACATGATAAATCTGTCACACGAGGCACAATACAAACATGTCACGGTGTTCTCTTCGTGTGAAGCTCTTCAAAATAATTACGCCCCTTTTCAAACAGAAATGTAGTTTGCACTGCTGGTGACATCTGGGATGCTTGCACCACTGCTCCTCGCTGTAGCATGGAAGATGATCAACACGATCAAGTCGTGTGTCCACAGTGCGGCGCCTCTCTTGAGTACTGAATCCTAGAAAAAGCAGTGGACTACCACTGCAGGAGATCCTAAAGATCTTTCTACCACAACCAGACTACCAGCAACCATCTCTTGGAAGTCACACAGCTTGACTTTGGCTGCTGGAGAAGCCGGTGGTGAAGGCTATATCCCAACCAGCTAGTAGCCATTATTATGTTGATGGTGTGAGAAAAAGATAGATATACCACTGGTGGGTACTAATTTTGGTTTTGTAGAGAGCACTGAGGGAGTCAAGAAGGTTAACTTTTCCCATTGCAGTTGTAACAGCGAATGACTACAGGACATTGAACTTTTGCCTTTCTTTTCAATTTTTTATCCTGGGCATCTAGTCACATTCTCCACTGGTTCTGTTTAAACAAATGAGGAAATTATGTCCACTTTTTTGTTGTCAAACCATCTGATGACAATCAGAGTCCACCAGACTGCCATTGCTCCTCTTCTCTGTTCAGTCAGTTCTTTCTCACGCATTAGCTTGCAGTCTTTCAAGCAATTTTCCCGGACGGTATCCATGTACCACATTTCTCGATCCCTCATATGCTTCACCAGATTTACATTTAACATATTCATCTCCTGAAGGCAGGAAAATCACTTTCATTTGGCTTGACTACACTTCAGAATGTGTTCTGCATCAGAGTTGGATTCCAATTTAACAAATATGTTAGTGTAGTTTACATCTGCAAGATAGGAAGCATAGCAGACATTGAGAAGATAGCGTGATGAAATCAGAGAGGGATTATCATAGTAGTTTTGTCCTGAAAAACTGACCTTTTTAATTTGCAGATCATATGCAAGAGTAGCTGTAAAGGATAAAAACTGAATAAATATTACATATACATGTACTAATATAGAAAAGTGTTGTTTAAGATCATGTTGCATTTAACAGTACTTGGTTAACTCTCAACTTTTGTTACTATTTCCAATGTAATAGTGTAATATACAAAAAGCAATCCTCAAATGCCCAATATGACAGACCTGTCATTTGGAAAACCGATAGTTTTCCTGGTATAACAGATCTGTCATATAACATATGACAGTCCCATCATAGCATAACAGTAATGTTAAATATTGAAAATGACTATGCCAATACTTCAGTTGAGTTAGTTCCTAATTATTTATTAGGATAGAATGATAAAATGACTTACCTTTCTGTGGATAAGGTGAGATAGAAATAGACTGGATGTGGTCTGTTATATCAAATACTTTTGGCAGGAAACAACAGGCAGCTTACAGGGGAATTAACTTAAGTAATACATCAAATATTAGGATTACAAAGACTGTAACCTGTGAAATTATCAAAACATCAACAATTAACCTATTATATCCTATGAAGCCTCATGTCTGAGATATGACAGACATGTCACCGTGGGCACTAGTTAAGGCAGGACTTTTATGAGAAAATAAAAACCAATAATTGCATTACTTAGCAAAAACCATATTTCAGGATGGGCCCCTAACACAGAAGTATTTGGTATCAATTTGTTGGAAATTAAGTATAGTTTTGCTCTAGTAATAGTTTCTCATTTCTTCAACATGTTTTCTTGAAATACTGATAAAACTGCACAACCTTTATTATTTTTATATCACCTCAATTTCACACATCCATTTTCTTCCCTGTGTTAGACTTGTCTCTTCTTGCAAAGATGATGTCTTATATCATTTATAATCTGACATTTTGTCAATGACGTGACATGCCGACAGATTGTAAAATTTGGACTTTTCGGGTTTTTTTTTTCCCACAATGTTAATATTATAAGATCTTTGTTATGTTTAAGTATTTTCACAAACTGAGCTCTGGTTTTGGAAGTATTACATAATCCTTTTTGATGTATCTCTCAAAACCTAGTCGCAGCTTAGCACCACAGACTGGCGTTTGCAATATGTCACTCTGCGCCACTGCAAATCTCTCACTTTAGTTGTCCGTTTTGTGTTGTATGGCAGCCTTGGAGACTGCCACTTTCTTTGCAATGCTGTTTGGGGTGGTGAATAATAGTTAGGTGACAGTTTTCAGGAGATGTCTTGTTTGAAATGGTAAACATCAAACAGCTGCCGGAGGATAAGTAATTCAAATCGACGAATAAGAAAAAAGAGAAAGAAGGAAGGAAATGTATTAATTAAATGAGGAGAAGGGGCTGCAATATCACTTCTGTACTGCTTAACTACTTTTACTCGCCCCCTTCTCCCATCAAACATCAGCTGCATTACAAGAATTCCTAAAGGAAAGCCTTATGAAAATTCCCATCTGGACGAGACACTTAAGTTTTATTTTCCTAAACAAATAGTTTTCTTCAGTTGGAAATAATGCCATTTCATGGACATTTTTGGATGAAAGCATTGTGTACAGATACCCTTGTCTCTATTAGCGATGCTGTACGATTTAGGAATTCTCATACTATTTTACCATCAGAAGTTATTTTTGCACCAATATCTTTAGTTTTTACTTTCGTTTTTAGCTTTAGTTATTCTTTAGTGATTATTAGCCTAGTGTTACAATCTTCCATTACTGCTAACACCATTGTACCAATTTACAATTACTGATAGTACTGCTGAGTTGTCCATAATGTGGCTCCCTGTGAAATACTCTACAAGAGATAGGCTACTCGTTGTGCTTCAGTTTACAATAACTATATACAGGTGACGCTGAAGTGGGAAACAGATGTTTCTAGCATGAGCCTAGACCGAACATGGATAGATGAAATTGCCACCTATCTCTATAAATTTTCACAAAAATCAGACACCAAAGGTTTTGAAATGTTGAAATTATTAGGTGGAAGTTGTTCTGGCTGGAGAAAGTAGTGTCGGTGGCCTAGCGGTTGGCCATCAGACTCGGGATCTGAAGTTCCGGGTTCGCATCCTGACAGGTCCCGACACTTTGTCCTTGGGAAAGACAATTTACACACATTTCCTGACTCCACCCAGATTTGAATGGGTACCCCATTATAGACAGTGAATGATATTGTTAGATTGATAAGGATTTGAGTGCCTAACAGGCAGCTGCCTTGTATGCTTCCCAGGAAGCTGAGAACGTTTATCAGTGTCTTCTTTGGGTCTGTTGGGGTAATAATAGATTGTAGAGCATGTAGAGCCTGTACTGTAAGGGAATAAGCGCTATGTAAATACTCCCTAAATTATTGTCTCTGTGTTTCCTGTCATGCTCTAGGCATTTTTCTTCTTTTCTGAAGAAGTAGTGATGTACTCTTTATTCCTTTTTTTTTTTTTTTTGCAACAGTAAACACTCCTTCCATAATTTAAAAAAATTTGTAAAATAATCATTTTTCTTGCTGTCTTTGTTTCAGCAAATTTCAGAAAAAAATATAACATTAAAAGTGTTCTTAGAAAAAAACAGCTTTCTTCAAATTTTATTTTATTTTGTATTTTATTAAAATGCCATTTGTTGAAAAAAAAAGTATTAGATCCAAAAAAAACACAGCATTAGCTATTTACAAAAAATTGGTGATAATTTTTTCTTTCTTTTTTTTTCCAGGCTTACAACTTAACAGGGATTGGTAATCTAAATTTGATTTTCAATAAAATGTGTTTATTTATTATGATACATTGTAATACAAACAAATTCCCGAAAGCAACAGCTTGTCTGAGTAAAAACAAAGTCATAAACCTACACTTGGCATACTTTTAAACAATATCCCCGTTATGACCCAATTTGAAATCCATGTTCTAGCCTGCATAGCTTTATTACTTCATTACTCTGGAATGAACAGTGGAATGCAGGCTTCTGGCACTGTTACTGTAATATGTTAGCACTATTTCAGCAGCTGTTAACAGACCTATGCAGCTAGTTCTATCTATTTAGATTACGAAATCTAGATTTAGTTGTCAAACCTACGGATCATTGAATCTGATGATGGCATTATCAGTGTGAGTAGCGCTGTACACAAAAAACAAAGTCCTCCATGACCGTGAGTCGAACAAGTGCGCTCCAGGCCTTGATGAGAGCTGTATAACTATAATCAATGGAAACGAAAGCATGATCTAAAACTGAGCCTAGAGTTTAATTTGCTACTTCAAACAAAATGACAACTAGCATTTTCAAGCATTTTTGACTCACCTTCTGATGTAGAACATAAACGTTTAGATTCATTAGCATTCGAACTTACTCGTCCAAGACTTTTGAAGAAAAAAATGTAGTTATGTCCCTTGGCACAGCTGGGAAGGTCAAATGCATTAACTGAAATATAAGAGATGAAAATGTCACATGATCAGAGCTGGGTTTAATTCAGTACTCATTTCTAAGATCTTCTTTTCAAATAGAATGAACTATCACGATTGATTTAATTTCAGCATTTTAGATCAGGGAACTCAATAATTCCGCGTAAACAAAGTTATTTTCAAGTGATGTCCTAATTGGCATGCGTCTTATTTATCCCAGATTTTTAAAGAACAGACAGCTGTTGGTTCTAATAGTATCATTTTATGTAATATAGTGCGAGTCTCTATAATGATAGCGTTAAGTGATGGTCGTTACATTGTCCACAATGCGTTTAAAAATCCTTCCGAAGCATGTTCATTTTTTTAATCTAAGTTACAACATGATGTGTAATAGGCACAGATAGGTTGTTAGACAGGCAGACAAAAGAAGAGCTGAGAAGATGGGTGACAGAGAGAATACGTCAAGTCTGGTCAAGAAAACATGATGAGATGATGGCGCTAATAGGGTAGAGGGAGAATGGAAATGTGAGAACACACACACACACACACACACAGACAGAGAGGGAGAGAACGGAGGGGGAGTACAGAGAAAGAGTGAAGGTCAATTTTTCAAGAGCATACTTCTTTCTCTTCATGAGGACAAAAATACGACTTGTGACTATAGACTCTAATGTTTTTTTGTTTTGTTTTGTTTTGCTTTTGACAATTCCATCAAACTAGAATTTAATGTCATAGATCACTAAACAGGTTAAGCTGTTCTGTCAACAAAATAATGGAAGACATAATTTACTTTTCCTCCTTAGAACTGCATAAAAATACATGTATGTAAAATGGACAAGGAATTGTTTGGATTAAAATGAAAAAAAAAAGAAGAAGAAGAAGAAAAGGAAGAAGAAGAAGAAGAAGAAAGAAAAGAAAAGAGCATTAATACTTCCTATAGCTTGTTTTAATAAAGTTTGGCAAAATTATCAACATTAACAACGGTGGACGAATCGTGGAAATGGAAGCCAGGCTAATGCCACACAAGAAGACAGTAGTAAACTACGCATCAATTTTGTTTTATTCTAACAATAGTAATAATAATTTAAAAAAACACTTGTTGTGGAGCGTGGATGGATAATGATAATGATACTATAATACTCTCGGTTTAGGCCCCGGAATTTACATGGTTGAGGAATGCAAAATATTAAAGTAGAAATACATGTGATAACAACCATGTCGCTGACAAAAGCAACTGTAGGTACCCGGCACATAGTTGAAATAATCAAAATAATGATATTGTCATTCTGTCGACTGGGAATTATGAATCTTGCAAATCGATCAGATTTTTTAAAACCTCGGAATGGTATGATGAAGTGAGGCAAAAGAATGGAAAAAAAAAAAAAAACTCACGAGATCAAACCAATGGATTAAGAACTAAATGCCTTAGTACTTCCTTCACCTTGACCGACTGTCAGATTTCAATGAGATCTCAAAGCAAACTAATTTTCCTTGGTCAAGTCAGTGCCCTGCCAAACCTGGTTAGTCTCTATGTTGATTAAGTAAACTTGCACAACTAGCCTTTAGATCTAGAGCTAGAGTTAGATGTATGTGCTGTCCGTGTTAGACTAAAAAAGTTAGCAATTTATGGTGAACATAGAAATTGTTTCATATAGGATAAAAATACAGAAAGACAAATAATTTTCACATTGAGAACAAGAACATTTTCAATGGCACCTAGTGAACATATATGTGTGCGAATGACTAGATCGCCAGTTCCCTCGCACTCATCTGGTCCCATGGTGTAATGGTTAGCACTCTGGACTTTGAATCCAGCGATCCGAGTTCAAATCTCGGTGGGACCTCCTTTTTTTTTTTTTCCCTTAGTTTTTTTTTTATTCAAGTTATTTCTTTCCTATCATTCCCGTTCCCATTCTTTCTCTCTCTCTCTTTTCTCTCTCTCTTCTCTTTTAATCAATGCCATGTTCCCTCTATTCTAATCCACTGTTGTCAGTGCAGTTCATAGCTCTACTTTTGGTGAAGTCCAAAAATGATACAGTAGCTTCGCTATGAAAGGCGAATGTCTCGTTAATGTTCTCTTTGCAATCATCAAAAGTGTGCCTAATTAGGGAAAACGCGCTTGGGTAATGGTGGCCATATCCAGAAACAGAGTCTTTTCAAATGTACACCAATGCAGAGATTAGTTCAGGATCCTACATATAGTCATGTCTACGTTCTGTATCAGAGATTGATTTTTGACTGAAAGTCAATAGATGCCACAGTTGCTATGCTGTTCAGCTTGAATAACATGTTTGTATAACTAAAGAGATGAAAATCAATGAGGTTACAGTCAGGTGGAATTTGAGATGGATAATGATTATATAGCCCAGGTAAATTGTTGCTGTCATATTTTGTTTGTTTGTTTGTTTGTTTTTCAAAGACTAAAATTTTAACGATGTGATGTGAACTTACGTTAGCCTAATGCAAGTAAATCAGGTCTGTGAGAGAAATAGAGAAAGCCACACAGACAGACAGATAGACAGCAAACATACAGGTTGTTTCTGGGAGAGAGAGAGAGAGAGAGATAGAAAGGCAGAAAAAGAGAAACACAGACAGAGAGACGCAGGGCGAAAAAGACAGAGAAACATAGATATATAGAGAAAAAATGGTAGGCCTACAGAGCGAGGATGAGAGCAGGTCATTGGTGACGCCACAATAATGCCAGGGGAAGTAATATGAATATATTGTCCAACTAATATTATTATTAATTCAGAAAATGTATTCTTATCTTCCCTCGCCCTTCTACCGTCGTCTTTCCTTTTCTCCGTGTTTATATTTATATTGATAAATGAAAACAATTTTTATATATTTGGGTTTCCTTGGTGCATTGTAAGCTTTTTAAAATCTATAACAAGATGAGATATAAGGCTCTTAGCAATGCCAGAACACCTACGAGGAGACGCAGTGGCTCTGTGGTTTGGCGTCTACTCACGGAGAAAACGGGCCGGGATCGACTCACGGGTCCTGCATCGGGGGAATGGAGGGACTCGAAGATCGAAAACCCGCATTTTTTCATTGACTCAACGGTCCCCTGGCTTCCAGTGAGTAGGGAAGCCCGACGTCTAGCCTTCTCGGATAAGGGCGA
>JBCEWB010880526.1:1623-12705 GCA_039654565.1 Peronia peronii
CCGCTTGAACACGGCCTTATTTCTGCTCTGATGTCAACAAGTAGGGCACCCACTTTGCGAAAACTTTTCTTGCCAAGATCGTTGGTCAGTATTCGGTGAACCGTTGCATTGGACAGACCAACTAAGTCACTTATTTCCTTGCATGTTCTTCTTGCATCTTCTTCCACAACAGCTGTTGTTCTCGGGACGCTGTTGTCACAAATGACGCCAGGGGGCCTCATGTCAGATCTCCCACCTTCAATCTCCCTGATCCATTTTCTTACTGTTTGAATTGATGGGGCACTATTCTCCATAACTTGGCAAAGATCACCATGTGCTTCCATAGCAGACTTGCCGAGAAGAGTTGAAAATTTTATCACAACTCGGACATCATAGCGTGAAAAGGTTGCAGCAATGTTTTGCTCAGCCATTTTCCTTGGATTTACCTTGGACAAGGTGCACAAGTACCCCAAAAGTGACATGTCACAACTCTATGACACATTCACCAAAACACTTGAAATTTGGCAACGATATTTCTTAGATATGATGTCAGTACGTCACAAAATTTGGTGGCTGTAGGTTGCATACTTTTGAATTTATAGAGGAGGGAAACTTTATTCCGAAACAGACCTCGTATATGTAAATCAAATAAATGCAAACAAATCAGCATTAAATATATGTAGGTATAGATATATAAGAGTGTTATTGTTTTATTTTTTTTTAATGACACCATTGTTACGGCTTATATTCTTTTTATTTATTTGTTTATTTATTTATTTTTATTTATTGAATTAAATAAAAGGATTGTGAAACAGGCTTGTTATCAAGTAAAACAGTTATTAGGAAACTAAGATGTGGTGTAAATAAGCAAATTTAAAATGGAAAATTGTGAATGTCAATGCTGCACAATTAAAAAAGAATCTCAGTGTATACTATGAAGACTTATATTTTAAAATATATAACGGAATCCCGCAGGTTAATTTATTGCTCACTTTTCATTTATATGAAAGATAGTGATGATTGTATTAGTAGAAAATATGTCCTAGAGGAACACGTTTTGATAACATAATTTATTTTCATCATAGAGACATCATTTATTATAATATATTTAACATATTGCAAGCTTGGAGTAATATTACTGCATCATTCCATGCAAAGGTTAGATATATAACATTCCATATTGGCAGCAACATGAATGACTACATTTGGCAAAAATTAAGATTTACAAGGGAGAGGTGAAAAGACGCATACTTTCAATCAGTCATGATGAACCAGAAAAGGACAGCCCACTATTGTCCTATCTTTTTTCCTTGTATCATCCTACCTTATACAGGGCCAACTGGACCATGATGAGGGTGTGTCCTGTTTGGATGTCGATGAGGATTGCACAGTGATGGTCACTGGCACCAAAGATGGACATCTGACTCTGTGGGATCTGTCCACTCACTATGCTGTGGCCACTCTCTCGGGTGAGCAGACCATAAAATACACACAACAGATATTTCTGGATCAGCTCTCCACTGGCTGAGGACCATATACTTTAACTGCATTTCACTTCCGTTAAAACAACAGAGATGTACTAAATGTTGCTACGGGGTTCTCAAGCAAACTGGATTTATATGTCTGGTCTGTCTTTATGCCTGATTTTTACCAGTCATTGTTTCTTGATTTCATTGATGCTTAAAAAGAATTTTAGGACAAACCATAATTTTTTTTTTACCCATATTGATTGGGATTAATGGAACTCTGCAGTTCACAGTGTTTTCCCAAACCAGAACCATGTCATAGAAGAGTACATCAATCTGGCTTCATGGATCATATCAATGCAGAATATCTAAAAGTAGTGGATGAGAGCTGGTGTTCATAACTACTTCAATAGCTAAGTGCTGTAGCACATGTAAATTATAAATCTGCTGACAGCCCTTGCACAACTATATCTGTTTAAAAGCATTAAGCATTCACAACTTTCATGTTTCACCATTAGGATTTTCTTTATCATAGTGGTTCCATATCTAATTTGCAAATGCGCTGGTCAATTTCAGAGTGTATCCGCACTTCTTTAGAATGTGAAAAATATCCTCGATATAAGTGTTCATGTCATTCTCTGGAATGAAGTTACTGTGAGTGATCAGTCACCTGTTTTTAAACATCATTCAGTCTAAGGCAGTGGTTCACAACGTTTTGGACTTGTGGCCCCTTTGTTCTATTTCATCTGTCAACCTCCTGAGAGCAGCTATCTCGCTCACAACGTCTTACCCAAGAGCTTGAAACTCACGCCATCCCCTACTATCAGCAGCTTGATTTACATTTTATTTTCTGTGATGGAGAGGGAAAGAAACATAAAATTAATTTTTTCGCAAGCTACTTCTAGCAGGGCTACACCCCTCCTCCCCTACCAATGCCTTGGGACCCCTTTGGGGGTCGCAACCCACCAGTTAGGAACCCCTAGTCTAATATTAGAAATGAGCACTTACAGTATCCATGTAAACATAGTCTGACAGAAAAGGCTATAAATAGTGCATGTTTTCTACAAAGTATCAAAATTATCTAAGAGCCACATTTTTTATGAACTGCAATTTGTGGTGGAGTCCTGCCTGTTTATAGATATTTTATAGAACCAACTTGTTTTATCTAGTGAGGTTTTAAAAGCCCTTGTCACACAGATCGTTATGAAGTAGCTATGCATTTATTTCAAACAGTTGGAAGTATTTCTCGTTTCCAACTTGGGCAAAGCCAAAGATGAAACCATAATTTTCATTAAATTGAATCAATTGATTAAAAATTTATTCAAATACTTTTCTTTGAAGGAAAATCAGTCATATTGTGGTATGGTATAATTAGAATCTGAGTATAGTGTATTTTAGTAAACATTATTTTTTCAGTTCATGCTGGAGCAGTGAACAGCTGTTTGCTCAGTTCAGGTCAGTGATGCTTTTTGCTTATGGATAGTCAGAAATAGATGCCACATTTCATAAGTGCTTTAGTCCAAAGCCCCAGAGCAGTAAACAGTTCTTGCAAAGAATGGTGCGATCAAAGTATTATTCTTTTGTATAGTTACGCGATGTTTGTTGTACTCCAAACTTCATTAATAAAATGAGTCATATTGTCTGCCGCTAATGTTTTATGATATAAAGTTAGTTCAGGTTAGAATTGAAAGAAATCAGATCTGTTGTATTCAGTTTTATAAAATACTTTATCATATTGAAATATCTCAGTTTAAAGCAGTGAGTCAAAAGAAAGAGAGTTATTGTGCTTTAGGTCTTTTTTTTAAAAAAATTCATTACAACATGTGGATGCAGTTTTATTTTCTATATGAAAGATAGTTTGTATTTAGTTCACAGCATAGCGTTATTAACTTTGTTTTTATTTTTAATTTTCAAAGATAATCAGTATCTGTGAGGTGTGTTATTCTTTTCTTCCACTTTCAGATAAAAGGCGCATCTATTCTGGTGGACAGGACAGCTTGCTGAAAGTGGTTGATGTGGAAACGATGACAGAAATTTTCACCAAGGATTTGGAACACCAGATATGGTGAGGATGATTCAGATACTAGATCCTCATCCAAAATCTCTCAATTCCACTATGATGTTCATGTGATCTACATGGAGAGTGTCTTAACACTTTGCATACCAAACCAAAGAATAAACTTTTGTGAAATTCACAAATATTGTGTAGGAAGAAATGGAAATACCTGTTTCAGAGACCTCCATCTATATTATCTTTCATAATAAATTATTAGAGTATTCCTAAGTGTATTTTTCTGTCTGAAGTTTATAGACACCATGAACAGTCTTCAGATGTGTCTTACTATCTTGGCAGGGAAAAGTCTTAATAAAACCATTGATCTATTGACCTATCCCTTGATTTCTGCTGAAGACTTAGGGTCATCTGCAGAGCTGACGCAGTTGACCTCCTCCAGCCTTCTCTGTCCCTAACAGCTCTGTGGGATTCAGTCACAGTCTGTCTTTAATAAAAAAAAATTAAAAAATCACCTCCAGGACGCAACCCCCCCCCCCTCCCCTCTTAATGAAATTCATTATCTGAACAGATTAAGATTCTTCTCTTATTCTGATTGTGCAGAAAACTAATCTTTTCAACTTTGGGTATGTTTTGGTGAATATTGATCGTAGAGCACATTTGATATCTCCTGTTGCTTTCAGCTGATATTCTTTCATTGTGTTTTTGAATTGCTGTAAGAAACCCTGCTAAATAAGTCTTTCTCGTGCAACTGGAAGAAGGATAAGCAATAACCAAATGCTGCAAGAAGCAATGGAAATTCCTATTGCTTTGAGTCTCATTTAGTATGTTAATGTTAATGAAATCTTAGTGACTATGCAGATTGACACTTATAACTGGACTGGAAAGTGATGTTATCATTATCATGATCTCAGCCATCACTGTGTACAAATGTCCCAACATTTAACATAGACCATGTACTGGCAACCAACCCAGTACACAAAGAACAAACAACAATCTGTAGAACTCAATATGTTAAAAAAATCAAGTCAAATGATGGTACTGGTTAAAGTTTTAAACTTTTTGGTTCACCAAACAGTTGAACACCAGCTTTGGCGGGCTACAAATAGGCATACAATTTGGTTCATCATCAGCCTGCCACCCATTCAGGAACTCGACCGTTGACCAAAGAGCGCTGTTCAACCCAACCTTGAGAGATTTGCCACTTCATTCCATGAATAACTGTTTCTCCTCACTTCATTGTCCAAGTTTCTCTTCCTGAATTTAGATGCTTATAAAAACGTCTTTTCAAGTGAATTCCATCTCAGGGCATGGCTAACATGATTTGACAAAACGCCTTTTTCCAAAAAATGCTGTTCGGAGAAAATCGCGATTTAATTTTTTTATCTCCCACTTTAAAGATAGTGAACAAAATGCAGTTTTTGGTGGTTGAAGTGACACATTATGATGTCTTTTAACATTGTGTAAAATTTTACTTAAATTGGTGCAGAAATAAATAAACTGTGATGAAAAGGGCATTTTGTGGAATCACTACTCAAACATAAAACACCTTCTTCTAGAAAAGAAAAGGCGTTTTGTCACATCTTGCTGAAGAGATAGGCGTTCTTGCGACAAGGTTTACTCGGCCAAAACACCTTTTTCGTACAGAACCGACATAAATAACACTGTTTCTTTTTTCATGAGTAAGTCCACATTGTTTTTGTTTGTTTGTTTTTTCGCGATAGGTCAAGTTTAATAGGATGAATGATGGTCAGTTGAGTTGTTATAGGCATGGTTCCAGTATTTTTTTTTTTTTCAAAAACAGCATGACGTCATCCCAGTCATATCTTTCCTGTACAGTGGTTAGGACAGTTGCAATTTTTGAGTACATGTTTTGTATTGGGTGTTTCATTCTGTGAGCTCAGAGCTCTCTTTTCTTCCTAGCTGACGTGGAAGCTGACATTGCAGTGGAGTGACAAGTAACAGTGAGATTGGAGGTAGAGGTGGTGGGGCGACCATGTTCAGATACGATGGAAAGAAAATATATTGTTTCTGTTTCAAGTTGCAGATGGTGAACGCCTGCAGGCAAATCTGAAACTATGTTGCAGGCTGTGTTGTTTATCATTCTATCCCTTCACTGGAGTGAGTGTTCTGGTGGAGAAGATAACTGACAGATCAAGCTGTGAGATGGTCAAACACTCAATGGTGTGATGTACAGGATGATTATTAAACAACTCCAAGTTATCAAATTGTGTCCCAACAGGAACAGTAGAAGCAGAAGTTGATATAGAAGTAAAATGAGCTCACTATACTGTTACTCGTTATCCCTTTATAAGAATTATCTGAAGTAAATGGATCATTCTCTCCTCTGTCACTATCATTCTGATGACACGTTCTTTGAGTGAATAGGGACATGAGTGGGCAGGGACAGCATATTGAACTAGGATGTTAGCAAAGCTGAGCGGTGACGAACAGGTTTGGTTGTCACACATCTTGCAACTTAAGGTTCTGGGGAACCATCAGTGTCCTCTACACCATAAGAGGCTGGCACCTTGGGCGTCTCTGCATTCTCTTGTTTAGCTTTGTGACTCTTGTGTTTTGAGTTTTAAAGCGCTTTTACAAAATGACGATGCTGATGAAGAAGGGGAGGCATTGAGCTACTAGCTGGATTGGCAATGCAAGTCAAATATACAGCAGGTGGGCATCTGATAAGTTATGATGATGATGTTTCTTTTGCTGTGAAAAAGAGACAGCAGAGGCCCGAAACTTTGTATGGATACATCAAGTTGATAGTACAAGTTGCTGGTCTATATCCTGATATTCAAACTCATGAAATGATGATGTGTACAAACATAACAGAAGAAGAAAAGAAAACTGACTGCCCAATGATTTCCTTGAAAAACGCCAAAGGCAGGGCAGAGAGAGAGAGAAAGAGAACAAGAGAGAGAGCGAGATTGAGAGAGAAAGAAGGAGAGAAAGAGACGCATGAAGCCATGAAGCTCAACTCTGGAACTTTCCTTCTTAACGTTCAGTTCTTGTCTTATCATTATATTTTTTCCGCAATTTTTCATTGCTTATTTTTCAAAGTTTATAAATCTCAGTTCAAAAACAATTGAGTGACAGTTGGGACTGCTACATCCCCATTTTGACGAAAGAGTCTGATCTTTGTTGGAATGCCAAAAGCATCATAAATCATCATGATGGCTTCAGGGAAGGAAAATATCATAAAATTTTGCCTAATATATATGCAGTGCCGTCTTGTGTGAGCAACTCCAGATGAACATCTGCGAGGAAATCAAGGAAACAGGTCTCGGTCTGAGAGTTATGGTTCCAAATTTTAACGATTGCTACACTTATACATTCTATTCAAATTTACTATACTTTAGCTGAAAGATTAGGTAATAACAATTATTGACACTTGATGCGATGCGGGTGAGTATGGACTGACATGCAGATCTATGTGGGAAAACAATTTTCACAAAATACTTTTATTGAACTCAGTAAATCTAAAGTAAAAGGACAATGAAAGGGAGATTAGACAAAATGATTACCAGGAAAGCTTAGCAGTTAAAAGGCATTCTGTCACATTATAAATCATGTAGCAAAACGTCTTTTTTTTTACGTAAAAAAAGGCGTTTTGTCAAATTAAAGGCATTTTGTCAACTCACTCGGCCTCAGGCGAAAGTCTATATTCCGGAAAATAGGCGTTTTATCACGTTAAAGGCGTTTTGTCATCTCATACGGCTACAGACGAATGTCTTTATTTCGAAAAAAAGGCATTCTGTCGAATTAAAGGCATTTTGTCGCGTTTCAGCAGATTAAAAGGTGTTTCGAAAAATAATTTTCTTTAAATTATTCAAAATTGGTTGTGCTTTCTCAAAACCTGATAAGTTCATAAGATGAGGAATGTTGATGAGAATCCAATAATGCAATAAAAAATTTTGGCGCCAAAATCAAAAAAGGTGTTTTGTCAAATCACGTTAGATGTCTAGTGGTGCTACTAACTGGTTTTCTTAGTATATTTTTAATTTATCTTATGTTTATTTATGGCTATCTTCCTTCGCGATCTTTGATCTTCCAAATTGTATACGTACATGTCCCTCAATATATCTCTAAACTTGTAAACATATTCATCTGCGCTGGGCGCGATATTTAGCCTTAATAGTTCTGATGCACTGGTAAATCCAGACACAAACCAAACCAAATTCTATTAGTTGTTTTTTTCTCTGCCGGCTTCAGTTTAATTTTTTTCTTCAAATTTTCAGTCTGGCTGGTTGCCTGTCATCATATTCTGTAAAGAAGTGTCTATGACATTTTCCATAAATTTTTATCAGTTGTATGAGACAGCTTCAAAAGGCAGCCTTGCTCCTGACTGGAGATGCAGGGGGACAACTTTGTACCTGGGACATGGACAAAGGGCAGATAATGCAGACTCTCCAGGCTCATAAAGGTGAGAGCATGATAGTCTTTATTTAGGTCAGTGGTTCCTAGAGTGGACAGTACCGCCCTCTGGGGAGTGATGCAAGCTTCCAAGGAGGCACTGAAAAAGGTTAGGGGCATTTAGGGGACTGTGCATGGCTAGAGAATGGCCAAAAGGTGGGGCAATACGTGGCGCATAATCTGCTCACTTGTCACACATTGCTGTTCTTTAGTCACATAGAATCAGTGATTAACTACATGTATCTCCATGCATATTGAAAAATTAGAATGCTATTCAGAATTGTTTCTGTCAGCTTTACTAGGATTAGATGATAAGATTTAGAATTTGGGTTGTGTGTGTTTTACCAATACTCAAGAGGAATCTGAAAGGAATTGTCTAGGGCGGAAGTGAGGGGGGGGGGGGACTGAGGACAAAAGTCATCTGAGGGGCCAAGTGGCGAACTGTTAGAAAAGTTTGGGAACCACTGATTTAGATGATATTATGGTGTGTGATGAGTTTGATGCTAAATTGTCTGGATAGAGGATTAATGCAGTGACTATAAAGGGAAGTGAATATTCTTTACCCAGGACAGACAATTATTTTGCTGTGCCTCATCTGTATTGAGATACTCTTATTGAAAACTAAGTTTTGTTGTTCCATGGTCAATAGAACATGCTTTTTTTTTTTTTTTTCAAAATTTCTCCTTTTTTTCATCTGACTCATTTTACCTGACATATTAATCTGCTTATTACAAAATTGGGAATAAAACTTTTAACTTAGTGTGTACTGAAGCTATTAGGTTTTCTTTTTACATTTTTCATGCGTGCTTCTTGTTTTTTTTTTGTTTTTTTTTAGTTTCCACACTGACAAACCAGTTTCAAAGTCAACTACTGAGTCTTAGGGCAGATTCTCTCTTTTAATTTCATCACAGTTCTCCAGAGTCTGCTGGCATATGTAAATGTCAAGAGCTGTCAGTTAACATCAGCCAACTTGTTTCACTCACTGCCTGCTAATCTCAGTATATCACAACTATATGATATCACAATTGTATGACTCCTGAACCCCATACATTCTTTAGATATCAATGATGAACTGATAATTAGCACAGAGTTAGCCACCTTTCCTGATAATATGCTCATTGTTGACAAAGCAAAAGATGGTTTTGTGAAGCTTTGTGTCATCTGGAATTTTGTTTGCTTGTTTCTTTTTTTTTTTTGTTTCCTTTTTTTTTTTTTTTTTTTAAACTTTATGTGTCATAAAACAAAAAATTAACAGTCTTGTTGTGGTCATAAATTTAGTTCAACATCAGATCTCACAGTAACTGAATATAAATCATGGGCAGACTAAGAACTGTTTGCTTCACACATTTATTCACATGTCAGTCTTAAACCTTGACGTTGAATTAGATCATAGTGATACTTTGGTCATAGACATACATGTAGATTGAACACTGATTGTGTTTTTTTGTTTGGACTAACACAGCCATGTCGCTATGATGACATTTTTTTTTTTTTCATGACACTTGTTTCTTCCATACTATACAATGCTAAAGATTTCTGCTCATGGCATTCTGTTTCCTCAGGTGCCATAACCTGCATGGATTTGAGCCACAGAGGCTCTGTCTTGACCGGTAGCAGTGATCGCAGTGTCATACTGTGGAAGCAGCAGTTATGACGGCCATTTGCATGAGAAATGGCCGCAGCAATAGATCATTGTCATGGTTGCCTTTGAGTGGCAATTCTGACTTTCACATTGGCTGGCAGTTGTCATGGCAGATGTGACACAGACTGGCAGAAGAGAACAGAACAGAAACGGACACTGATGTTTAACCTTATAGTGTCACTGCTGGAACCTCAGTGTTTCAATGATGATGCCATTAATATTAATGTTTAAGGAATGACAATTTATTTTGAATGTTTTAGAGTATGAGTTGTCATGTGAGTAGTCAATGCTCAGCTCATCAACTATTTATGATACTGTATGCTGTTTGGAAGGAAATTCTAGTGAAAACTATAATGATCAGATAACTGGGCTAATGGGCCCATTGACATTTCTGGAGTTAAAGAACAAATAAAAATTATGATAAGAGCTGCATTGACTCACTCAGGTGGCAATAAGGAAGCGGGATGAGGGATGGGATTTATTTGATGAAATAGATGATAAAGAAATATTTCAATAAAAGTATGTCATCATTGCTCTACAGGTCAACTTATGGCAAAATACAACTTATGTCTCATGAGCAAAAGAACTGTTAGATAATCACCATTAACAAAGAAATGTGCTAGTGACATTATGTTTTAATTCATTGAAATCACAAAGGTAAAGCTCATCAGATGACTTGTGCTGTAGCAGCTTTTTTCCCGGAATATGTCAAAAATGCTGAAAATAACCAATACCATTATCATACAACAGTGATGGTATGTTGTAAGTTTAAAACAGTAGATGGCATAATAATTGCTGTCAGGAAAATGAAAATAGCTATGTGCATATGATAAGCTTAGTTGCATCAATGTAGGCCAGAGCATTGGTGGAAAAAGATCTTCATGAACAAAAGATATTGTGACTAATCATCATCATAGACAGAGTATATGTTGAATTGAAGCACAGAGTTAGTATATAGTAATGGATACATTTTAACTGGTGCTAGGATTTGAAACAAAACCATTGTATGTACCCAAAGTTTGCCTCCGTCAGTGTAGATTATTAAATTGATGGTAAGAGGTAGATCTTTTCAAAGAGAAATATTTAGTTAGTTTCGTTATTTGCTGTCATTCCTTTGGGCATAGGGCCTCAAGTCTTCCACTTTCTTTGGTAGTGCCTGGCAATTTCCTCTGCTTCCAAGCTTGTTGAGGGCACCCTCCTGTCCTCTCTCCTTGTGGACTGCAGTCAGTAGTCTGTTGAATGATATCCGTTGGCTCTTTCTGCAAAGGAAAGATACTGATGACTGTAATTGTCATCATCATTGCTCGTCATTTTTCAGAAAAAAATGTCACATACCAAAGACAGCCACTCTTTCTGATCTTCAGTTGCCCTTTCATTTCATGAGTTAATGTTTGATTTCCCATTGTTGTTAAGTTCTCTCTTCCACAGTCAGGGGCTATCCCTCTGCCTGTCCTCTTGCAGATTCAGCCCCAAGGTCTGTCCAGTGATGCTACCTTCTGGGCTTTCCCACCTTATGTCCTCTCCAAGATCATCTCCTCCCACCAGTTTCTTTTTCATCATGTGAC
>JBCEWB010880526.1:12805-33137 GCA_039654565.1 Peronia peronii
GCTACCTTCTGGGCTTTCCCACCTTATGTCCTCTCCAAGATCATCTCCTCCCACCAGTTTCTTTTTCATCATGTGACTGTGTTTGTCTCCAATTATGCAAATTGATAGGAGCAGTCAGTTCATCAATTGACCATAACATAAATGACAATCATATTTAGCTGGCAGATTTAGTGTGTCACTTCGTTTTTAATTTATTGATTTTATTTGTCATAAAACAAAATGTAGATAATTCTGTTGTGCTGAAAGAGTATATGATCACATGGCACATAAATACAGATCAGAGGCAGATGCAGGTATCTTTCTATTTCACACATCCTGTGTCACCTATGAATCTATTGTAATAGAATTGATTTTAAAATCAAAGTAC
Source organism: Peronia peronii (assembly GCA_039654565.1). Lineage (NCBI taxonomy): Eukaryota > Metazoa > Mollusca > Gastropoda > Systellommatophora > Onchidiidae > Peronia > Peronia peronii. The sequence goes on from JBCEWB010880526.1 coordinate 13,173, forward strand.
TGTCTACCAGAATACATATGTAAACTGCAAATTTAGCACTGTAGAAAGCAGGGCAATCATTTTTCGTTTTTTTTTTTTCTTTCTTTCTTGTTCTGTCTTCGGTGACCACAAATGAAAATGCACAATCAATCATCTTTAAAAATTCTGTTAAGTGTTTTTGAGCTCCTTTGGTGAATGTCAGAGCATATCTAGGCTTTCTCAGATTTTGTGCCATCCATGGTCTCTGTGAAAGTATCAGATATGTTGCACATCCAGTTGAAAGGAATTACTTATTACAAGGAGTTTTTTTTTGAGAAATTTGGATTTTACTGCGAGTTGTCTTTGAACAGTGTGGATATCAGCACGAAAGAGTCATGGCTGAATAACTTCTTGCCAAAGTTCAGTGCATCCATTTCCTTTTTCAGTGGCACGAAGCAATCTCTACACAACACATTTGACATCTGATTCAGTTCACCTGGTCACATGACATTTCATTGATGGCTTTGTTAACCAGCTCACTATGGGAAAATATATATATGTGATACATCCACAGTCAGCCACCACCCATCTTTCCCATTGATCCAATGTTGTGATCACTGACCAGCTTTTCGCATCTATATGTAGAATCTTTTGAGAGACGACACAAGCTGAGGATTGGCACATGAAATATTGATGAGAGCCCAAATCAGGTGTATCATCTGCTTCTTCATGTGGCAATATGTAACTGGATAGCAGTTGATGTTTCTGATTGCTTGTGGAAAAAGCAGAAAAGCAGAGAATGGGTGCTGGTTGGCTTAGGCGTAGTGGTGGGGGTTAGCAGTGGATGGAGCAAGGGAAACTGATGGTATCACCGATGGTTAGCAGTGAAATGGTTAAACTGTTAGCAATTATTAGTGGCCTTTATAAACATTCCATCATTACATCATATGCACATTATGCTTTATATGTCTCTGAGCAATAAATCATCGATGAACTGATTTGATAATCAGCTCATAAAACAAGCGGTGATATTATATTAAATGTAATTATTTTTGTTGCATATATCTATCAACAATATAACCACTCAATGTTGGGAGAGATGGGAGCATCAAACAATAGAAAGCTTACATTATTTAGTGTTGAGAGAACGAGGATGCAGCACATTCTTTTTGTGTAAGATTTTTTATGCATTTGCTCAATTATTCTCAAGTCTTATTAATTGTTTAATGGTATATCTCCACTCTGTCATCACTAGCATTGTCTACTGTTTGGATATATTCAGTTTTGTGAATGTCTTGCCCCAGATCTCATAGGTCATCATCCATCGTATATGTCATCAAATTAAATGCTGAATAATAATAGTAACAGCGACATCAAAAATATTTTTAACACATTTCCAGGGAATACTCACTGTTAATGGATATTTTTTCTATTTTGCTGAATAATAATTTTAACAACAATTGTGAAGAAGATTCTGAACATTTCTAGGGAAATTTCACTGAGAACAAAAATTTTTTTGTTCACTGACTCCCTGTGTTGTTTTGTACTGAGGAAATTTGTTTTGTCTTGATAAAGTTATTGCAAGATAAAAAGAATTTGCCAACTCAGGCTGTGCTAGTTTACACCTTGTAATGTTCTTGTCTTATACTCACAAATACTCAGAGTTGGTATAAAATGAGATTATTGTTGCTTATAACTTCAAGCATATTTCATCGGCTCTTCTTTGTTTTTTTCAGGAACATCTCAGTCATTTTATGCACTGTCGAATACTTGTTCTCTTTACTTCCTGTCTGTATGAACTTAGATGAAATTCGTCATCCAGAATTCATTGATTTCACTAACATAAGAGAAAGAGACTGCTGTTAATTGTCATTCATATGAAATAAAAACTGTGCTTAAAAATTAACTGCTATGGGGGTGAGGAGGAGAAATTGTCTTATAAGACCATGGCTATATTTACTTTCAGTGTTGAGTGATTCTGTAAATGTTTGTAGATTCAACATTAATTAATAAGACTAAGAATGAGTGTAATGTCAGTGTTGTAGAGGTATTGTGTCAATATTATGGAAATAGTACATGAATTTACTGTTTATCTTAAATGATTACTGTTGTATTGAATACATATGTGAAATTCTGTGATATCTATGTGACATGTGCTTGACACAAACATTCTTATCATGTCTGGATATTTACCCAGTTTCTACAAGGATGATTTGTTGACCTCAAAAGAAAGAGATGCCTTACAGCTTTCAGTCTTTCACAAAATAATTTATCAAGTATATAATGTTCTTGCAATCAAATGCTAAATTTGCACAATTTTAAAACTGCCAATATTTTTTTTTTCACATTGATGTAGTCTTAACATATGTAAATTCATATTTTGGTAGGGATTTTGTCCTGGGCAAATTGAACTGTAACAGAGCCCACACTATTATTTCAGCAAAAATGTTGTGAATTCTAAATTAATTTTCATGCCAGTGGTTGGAGGATGTTGTTTAGTACAATGGTTCTCATATCAAAGTGAATTGTTGATATTGTCTTCCTGTCTTAGGCTGTGTTAATGTTTCTTTGAGATGTTTCTCAGGAATACTACTCCCACAGTTTATCTATAGGAAATTTTGCTGTAACAAAACATAAAGGAAACACATTTGTGTCTGGGAGTTGCATTCATTCTGCCCTTTGAATAATCTGCCAGTGGCAATATTCCCCGAGGTCTATTTCATCCCAGATAACTCTGGCTGTAGACAATAAGGCTGTGCATAACCAGTCATAGCAACTGGTTCAAATGATCATGGTGCCGTAATCAGTCATGTAGTAATGATAATCAAGCGTCTTTAAGTATAACCAGTCGTAGAATTAATATTCATGCAGATTTCATAGATTGGTCGCAGGACATCGTCAGTGGCAGAAAGAGCAAGTCACTTAGATCTTCTTTCTATAATTATAATTATTCTCCTTCCTCATACAGTTGTCTTTCTTTCTTGCTCCCATCCTGTGGTGACTACTACCCATCATAGTTAGATTAACTCTATGCTAACACATCAGAGAATTAATGTCATTGTACAAGAGCTTGTCATTGGATTCTAGTCCTAGTCTCAATTTTGAAAGCCCAGTTACATCTACCAGAGAAGTGTTCAGTGCAGTGGGCTGGCTTGCTCATCAATCTCCTGCCCTCTATTTTTGTACAGCACTTGGAGACTGGAGAGAAACTCTGATAAGTCATCAAATTCCTGTAGATGTTGCTCAGCTAGTTGTATTAATTGTGTACATTGGTGTAGGTTTGCTGTGCTGCACAAAGAAGGCTTTACCACTATGCTTTTGTTCTGTGGAAATTTTCCCACTTCATCCCATAAGTTATGGATGTCAAATCTTTTAGCTGAAAATTCTCTAGCCAAGTTCTGTGCTCTTATCACAGAGTTACCATGTAGTTATTTTGATAACCTTGTGGCTATCTTGAATACCTTGCCTCACAATGGAGCATGATGTCACATAGATTTATATGCTAAAAAGAAAGAAAATATTGGATGGAATTATCAGAGCTCTTTATTTTAACATTGCTTATATTCAAAACTAGTACAAATTTATAGACAAAATATATTTTCTTTCCTCCTACTGCAGAATGACCAACAAATCATGGTGGTAGATAATGTGAAATAATACAAAGGCATAATTGTTAAGAGATGCAACAGAATTTGTCTGTGCTGTGTCACTGATTAAATCTCTAACTTGAGATTCTTGTCACTGAGTTTCTCAGTGATTGTTTAATTTTGCCTTACAAGGTCCACAAGGTACATATTACAGATAAAAAATATAGGGCATTCTCACCCATGTTAATATACCTTTACATAACTTGTGCATTATTATATCATCTTCTACATCATTTCATTCAAAATTTGTGGAATTTTGGAGCAAAGTGACATTACATATAATTATTAGAGCTGCTTTTGTTTTTGCTTCTTGTGATGTCCACTGTATATTTCTCCTTACCTTGTCTTTTTTGAAGTCTTTCCAATATTTTTTTTTCACATGAGTGAAATCATTATTTCCTTCATTTAATTTGAATGTATCGGCTTCACTTCACATTTTGTGTTTTCATTCGTGGTGTTTCATTTCTGTTTGTGTGTGTGTGTTGGGGGGGGGGGAGGGGTCTTTATTTTGAACAGTGTGATTGAAACCCACTGAAAAAAAAAGATTTTTGCTCTTTTCTGTTCAGTGTACATGTATTGCCCTCGTAGATGGGAAAGATCGGCATAATCAGAGGTGTTTCATACATTGTTGATATCAGTCAAATTAGGGATAGTAGTTAGTACAATGTAGTACCATGCCATCTGTGAATGACTCTTACAAAGTTGATTAAATTGAAGCAATCTTTATTATGATCACCTGATTTGACCTTTCATCTTTTTTTGTTCAAAGGCATTGCTCTTGTCTATTTATCATTGTCTTATGATTCATAGGCCAAGTTAGAGAATGTATAATTGTTTCACTACTACCCTTGCCTATGTCCAAAATCAGTATGCAAGAAAACATACGATGTATATCCATGCTAGCCAACAGTCTTTTCTTCCACATTTGATCTGATGTTCTGACCACTGACCAGATGTTTACTCCAACATGCAGATTCTTTTGATAGATGCCACAAGCTGAATACTGGCTGATGAAAGCCTAAATCAAGCATATGATCTGTTTCTCGATGTAACATTGAATAACAGTTGATACATCTTGTAGGAAAAAGAGGGTGGGTACTGGTTTGCGAAGACAGGTAGGCAGGATTGAGTATGGGTGTGGGGCAGCAGAGGGGGGTAGCAATAGATTGTGCAAGTGAGATTGACCTTATCATTATCTTTCAACACAGGACTACAAAATTGGCACAGCAGTGAAGTGGTTTATATTCAATTTCTAGAGGTAAAGCACTTTGATTCTTATTTCTAATTCATTGCAATTCCAATTTTCATTTAATTTCAAGTAACATGTGAATGACATCTAAATATTTTGCATGTAAAGAGTTACTTGAATTAAACATTTTGAAACAATAAATGTTGACATAATTGGAATTTGACAGTATCTTTAACAAAGCAAACATCTTCAAGATTGAAATGGGAGCTCTGCAATACAGGAATACTAATATGTGTGCAATATGTATTATTGTCAACTCATAGTATGCTTACATATCAGATTGATAATTATTAACATTGTTCATGAGAACACTTCATAGTACAGCAGACAGACTATAATGGTTTTTGTGAAAGCATATGGTGAAATTGTAAGCATCTATACATCATGGGACCCTTTTTGTCATCTTTAGGTGCTAAAATTATTTTACAAACTCCTCAAAATCATTGCAAAATCATTCAACACACACACAGCACAAATAGAAACAAACTAGTGAAGCAACTACAGGTTTACAATCTTTATTACAAAACAAAACAAAAAAAGAGTAAATAAAATGTTCAAAAGAAAAAAAATGAGGTGTTGATTTGGAAGTGATATGTATATATATGTATTTACATGAATGTTCTGCTATGTAATATGCAATGCAGTTTGACATTCAAAGGTTTAGTATGTGTAAAAAGACACATTTTAAAAAAAATAATAAAAATCCAACACCTGCATGTACATCATGTTCGTGCTACTTGATTGTATAAAAAAAAAAGATTGACAGGGTCAGAATAATCAGGAACTACAGGTCATCATGGCTTTGCTCCATTTTACAACAAAAACCACTTAAGATTACTATATAAAAATAGCAAATAAAAGTCTCAAGACTGCCTTAATTTGGACTTGAAGACGTTTTTCTTATGACATCTGCAAAAATCATTTCTGTCAATTGGGTGTTTAAATTTCATGATTACGCTGACTTGTATCTAAAACAAAAAAATGACTAAGATTTGACTTGACAGTTTTTTGGGAGATTCAAAATAAAATGGGTCATTCAAAATAATTCCTGCCATAAGATGCAGCAATTCTATATTCTTCGCACACACTCAAGAAGAAAAAACTTTGAGCAATTTACAATTTCCATTGTAAATCTTTAACTGTAACCGCAACCTCTAAGCAAATGAAAAACTATTTTTGTGAGTTGTTTTCCTTCATTTTCCCTCCAATATTTTCCCTTACAGGAAATTTTGGATTAAACAACTGCAATTTTATTCAGAAAAAAAATTTATAATTATTAATTATGGAAAGGTATAGTTTACTATTATTATACAAGGTTATTGATTCATTATAATGTATGTCATATACACTGTCTAAACAATTTGTGATATTTGAGAACAAGATCACATCAGTATGCTACATTTGCTACATGCTAATGCATATGTAAATCCACTATCATGAGATAGTTTGAAAATTTCAAAAGTAGATATCTTTCTAAATGAGTTTTAGATTCTTATAGCTCTATACTCACAATGTGAAAGAAAACAGAAAAAAAGAAAAAACAGTATTTTGCCTTACTGAAAGTCATGTTAAATCTGTGTGACTATATAAATTCATATTCACATCCACATGTTATCATGAACACTCTCTGATTTTCTCAAGAGCAAAGAAGAGTCGAAGTATTACGGAGATCCTGCCCATGTAATCAGTGCTTTGCCGCTGCATTACATTGACAATAATAGTACATCGTAAAAATATTAACACGTAATGAGGTACATTCATTATTGTTGAAGACACACTTTTATCATGGGAAATATATACATGAACTAGCACAAACAAGAGATTAACACAATTTTTCTACAAAACCGTTGATTAAAAATAACAATGCATGTCACTGTTATCGTATTTGTTTCTCTATAACCATCTGGAAGGCTAGTATGTGAATAAAACAAATTATGCAGACTATTTACACTATATTTACACTCTAAATAAAAGAATTAGTTTTGTGTAGAATATCATTGAAAAACTTCTTTTTGTTGAAGAATTTTTCCATACAGATGACAGTAAAACATGCTGCTGCCATTTATTTTTGTCTGAACTGAACAAAAACTTTAAGCACTTTTTCTTCCCTAATGCATAAAGCATTTGTTAGCCTGGTAGAAAAGCCAAAGAAAACAAAATGAAACAAAAAAAAATATTAAATGAAATTTTTAGGCCCCTTGTCAATTACAAGCCATTCAAAATTACAGGTGAAACTTAAAATGTTTCACATCAAATTTATTAAAATGTGATACTCATTGATTTTTATATCAAGTCTTTACTGATCAAAATTGAAAAAAAAAAAAAAAAAAAGAAAAGTAGAGCAATTTTTAGGCTGGATTATTTTGTAAACAATCAGTTGTTTGTCTTTTCACACATACTTAAATCAAAGGCTTTCAGTACTTTTACATCATCACTAAACATGTAAGTACTTGTAAGAAGGTAATGGCACTAGAATAATTACAAATCTTTTTTCTTAAGCAACACAAGACAACAATATCATCATGATTAACATTTAAGAGTTCCACTGAACTTAAGGAATTTTTTTTTGTGTGATGATGTATCTTGTTTTCAAATTAATGAAATCAGTTCCCAAATTCTAATGTTAGTTATGGTTGCTTTGATTTACAGGTGTTCTATTTTGCTGTATTGTTGAAGATTTTAACAAATTTTAAATGCAAGCACATACGAAGCTGTTGAAGAGTAGAATAAAATCCCTCCACTTTCCACTGTCAGTTCATCCACAAACATCCTAACATGCTGCCCTCACTAAGTATCAGAAATTCACTCATGATTCAAAAGCGGTATGGCATTTTTACATTTAATTTTTGTTTTTCTTTTCAAATTCATTAGCCAAAGTAATATAAATCACACATTATGCTTCAATGAAAAGAGTATATACAAATGATATTTACATTGTTGAAGAGATGGCAATTATATGAAAAATACCTTAGAAAATCTTGGCAATAATTGGCAAATTGAGCTTCTCTAAGTTAAGATTCAAATTTCCCATCCTATCGATTTACAAAATATCACAAGTGACTGAGAAGAGGGCTCAATCAATTTTTATCTTAATCCTCTTTATTCCTTGGCAAAAACGTAAGGTAAATCCATTGGCATATCTAAGATAAAATATGAAAAAAATTTTGTTGGCACTTTATCATCACCTGATAACTGTGGTAGTCTATTGCCATTTTCATTTCATTTCTACCAAGTTTAGCTAAAATAAATTTCTTCTATCAGAGAAATTTTAATTCAGGTTTTTGCTGTATATATGAAATGGTTACAATAATTCACCATGCAGCTTAAATATTTAGCACCATTTTTTCATGAAAACACATTAGAGCAGTGCAAACAATAGGCTTAATAGAATTACTCCTCACTCCAGCTGTTGTCATGTAACTAATCGTTCTCATTACATATTGTTTTGTTGTCATTGTTATTGCTTCATATGCAAATAAAAATCCCTTTTTCTACCCACAGCAAAAATATGCTGACTATATGCAAGATCAGCATTTTACATTCAAACAAACTGCAAACTATTCACATCCTTCTCATTCAACATCTTCATGACATATGAAAATTGGTTACAAAACTTATTTTTTTAAGGTCAAATTTCACAACAGTTTATGGCAGCAGTCTTCCTTTCAAGTTCCAACATTGTTCCTCTTTATCGCTGTTATAACTATTTACACTTGTACCGGTACCAAAACGGATCAACTATCATTTCACTGTCACAAAGCAATGATAAACATACATGTATTCCTATAGGCTGCAACGAAAGGAAACAAGGGGTACATCACCAGCATGTGTGGGCCACTCAGTCTCTAGCTGTTATTTACCATTATGCAATCTACATGAAGGCAAAGGGGGAAAAAATAACAGATGTTGTAACAGTTCCATGCCATGGGTTTGGTCCTGAACCTATTTATCTCACCTAAGAAAGATAATAATAATAATAATAGAGAGCATTTATATAGCGCTTATCCCCGTACAGTACAGGCTCTAAGCGCTTTACAACCCCGACAGACCCAAAGAAGACACTCATTAACGTTCTCAGCTTCCTGGGAAGCATACAAGGCGGCTGCCTGTTAGGCGCTCAAATCCTTATCAATCTAACAATAGCGTTCACTGTCTATAGTCGGTACCCATTCAAACCTGGGTGGAGTCAGGAAATTTGTGTAAACTGTCTTTCCCAAGGACAAAATGTCGGGACCTGTCAGGATTCAAACCCGGAACTTCAGATCCCGAGTCCGACGGCCAAATCACTAGGCCACCGACACCACATTCTGTTGCGAAGAAAGATCCAAAGGAACAGCCACTGTTGTCCAAAGCAATGATTTGCATCAATCTTTAACAAACAAAAAGTATAGGACTCTTTGATACGAAAGTTCAGCTTTCTCCCATGTGTACAAAGTGGACATATATGTATGTGGTTTTCCCCTTTTGTCTTCACATATGAGTGCATATTACTACTCTCCTGCAAACATACAACAATAATATCATGAAATGTCAAATGAACATAAAAATTATATACATCTAGATCTAGCTCTGTCTATGTCCCCCTTACAAAAGTAAGCCTGGAAATAAAACCGAACAAATATGAAGACATCTGTAGATTAAAACCATAACAAAGCATTGTTGTATCATAACCCATGCCAAAGAGTGCAAAATTAGAATGTGCTTGTTCTAGCTTGACTAAAACTGTTTGTGGCATACAGTAATTGAGTAATGGAAGTCATGTAATTACATGCACATTTGTTGATAGAACTCAACTCCACTTGAACCAAAAGCACGAATTATGGAATGTGAAGTTCTTTTAGACTGCCATATATTTGGGAGCGGGCATAAACTTTTTTTTCAAGTTTTCAAAAACAGAAGAGTTTTACTTGTGATTCGCTATCATGATGCATCTGGCATATCTGGCCAAAAAGGAATTACATAAAAAGCTCTGTTCATTTTTTACATTACAATTCATGAAGTTCATTAATAATCAACAGGCTCCCAAAGAAACCCACGACTGCCTGGAATTCATAAGAATTTCACCATATTCATCAGAAATATGCTGTATGTGAATTAACCAAAGAAGAAATTCTTGAACTATGTTGAAAAAAAAATGAAAGAAAATAAAATAAAAAAGAAAGAAGAAAGACAATTAAAAGAAGGAATACATTTTCTTCACAACTGCATAGCATCATCTTTTGCCTAATCATTAGAGATAAATCTTTAAAGGAGCAAAAAAAATCTTACTGTCACACTTGAAGCATAAACAAAAAATTTAACTTCCTAGCAAACAAACTATTAATGTTATTTCTAAATGGGTAAACATACATTTTTATAGTCATAGAATTAACATCACTATGGAAATTAGACTATCAAAAATACAGAGATGAACACTTCTAACCAAAACTTTCAAGTATATTTTCATATGTGAGAACAAAAATAAATTTAAGAACTTTATGAAATTTGACCTAAAAAATCTGCATAAAATAGTAAGCCACACATTTCTCCTCTTTTTACTTTTTTATTTTTGGAGTCCTTTTAATCAAGGCGAGAGAATTATTATTATAACACAACAATGGAATCTATTTTTTTCACACTACAAATGGATAGTTAATATACAAATATGCATAATGGAGTGTATAGCAATGGAACAGGATCTCTTTGTTCAAGGCTTATTGAAGTTGTAACAAAACAACAGTTTCATTAAAGATAAAAGAATTATAAAACTGCTTCTGTTTGCTGCTTGAAAAAGAATGAATAAAAATATCTGTAAGAAATAAAGTGCTGTGAAATACTGGAATACATAAAGAAATGGGAATGTTCTTTATTATGGCATAGAAAATGTTTGTACAATATACATATATTCAATGCTATCGAAAAAAAGTCATAACAACTCAAAATACCTAATGCTAAAGCATGCATACTTGCTGTAAGAATTCACCCATACACTACAGCATTGTAAATCTCATTCACTAAAGGCCTGAAGAAAAAAAAACGTGTGCTTTTATCCAGAGTCTTCTCAGTATGACAATAAACTAAAAAGCTTTCATTCTTTTGATTGATACTATGGAAGAATATGTGTCACCAGGCTAGTATTCTTGAAATCTTGACTACAGTATCAGCATTAATAACCCAGGATCTTAGCCAGTTTCTGAAAATGAATTGAATGGATTTAAACTGGTGGGCAAGGTTCTCTTAGAAGAAAAGGGGAAAAAGAAATTTGTTAGAAAGAATTCTTTCTGTTGGGCACCACAGAATGATAAGCTTTCATACCATTGGGAATTTGAAATTTATTCAACAGTTTGGAATAACTAGCCTTACTTCTAGACAAAATGTCAGCAATAGGAGACTGACTCTTGCTCGTTTCTTAAACAATGATATGTGCATCTCAGTTCCCACACCAGTAGTATACTCGAAACAAGATAAGAAATGATGATAAAAATATGTACACATTTACTTCATTTCTTACGACTACTTCATTGTTTGTTTTCATCAGAGAAAAGATGCCATGGATTTGAGTAAAAAGATTGTAAAATAAGGCAATTTATCTGATATAACCTAAGCTCTGAAGAATTCCAACTAAACGAATATGAGGAAAATAAAAAAATATTTTCTAGTAAATTAATTTTATTGAAAAGCCTGAGTTTCAGCTGTGCAGTACGTGTCAGTCAGAAGAACAGGCTTTCAGCTGCCTATAATGAGTGATATAGCTAGTGACTTAGTTGGTCAAAAGGAAGTGATATAGCTGGTGACATAGATGATCAAGAGGAAACCCTTAAAATGTGATCTTTTGGTCCTTCAGGCTGATGATTTGGATGTGGTGGTAACTCCCTCACCCTCTAAAACAGCTTTTGGTGAATGATGACAGGGAACAATGTTATCACTTGACCATAAGTCAAACCTTAGGAAAAGGTGACCAATAGTGATGGTAGTGATAATGATGATGTACTTGCAGTCCGATATTTGTGGCATTTGTGAAAATAACTCTACCAGTGCTGCTCATGGAAATTGATGAACTTTGAATGAATGGTAAAAAAATATAGAAACTTAACAAACGAGCCATTCAGTTGGTACGCCAAGTGCAAACACATTTGATCTCAAAATCTATTTATGTCTGATTATGCCACTGTGGGCTATTTTTCATCCACAATACTATCAGTGAATTGAATGATCAAAGGGATGTTATCCGCACTTCCAGAAAATGCAGGTTAATTTTTACTCAAATCCACAAAAATTATCATTAATGACAAAGCAAGTCAAGTTATTCTAACTGAATTTCTGTTGCAAATCAGAGAAATAAACAAAACAAGAGAAATAAATGAGGGATTCTTAACATGAGGAAAAACTTAGTTCACAGCCTATCCACACCTTCCATTCAGAATGTAAAGCAAACAAACAGATGGTTTTAATACATAATCAAGATGTTCAGTTATGTTTTATAGTCACATGAATATTGCATGTGCAATAATACATCATTCTAACAAAAAACAAGCACTTCATTTGTTTGATCAGGATGAAATATGTATCCACTGCCAACTACATCTGCTCAAAACATCCAGAAGTTACATAAAAATCCTGATATTAGATATGAGAAGTGTTAACCTCTGTTTTCTGATATGTTATTGAAGTGCAACACAACTATCATCAAGCTATTTCATGCTTGTATGATCAGCATGTCTTTATCTAAGTTTTTCCAAACCTTGTTTGTACTTCTCAAAGAACTAGGCAAAGCAAACGGTAATACCTTAAGAGTGAATATTCAAACTGATGGTGATTCCATAATTTTTCGACACTGTATGAAAAGTACCATCTTATCCTGGCATTAATCCACAGTTTCTCGTCAAAGAACAGGATTTAAAAATACTCTGAACACCTCATTTTGAAAATGGACAACATAAAGTCTAAATCTCAAGACCTCCTCTTATGATCCCCAAATCCATGTAATATTATCTTTATTGGAAAATGAACAAAAAATTTGTGGGAAATGTATTTCGCAGGAGAATCAAAATGCTAAAAATATGAATCCTGGAACCAAAATCTTTTAAACAGAAACTTATATCCTCCAACCAATGAGAAACTAAGTGTGATAAAGCAAATGACCTTAAGCAGTCTAAATTCAACAGATGATGAAAAAAAAATTCATTAACCTATATTCCAACACGTGTTTCTATACTGTCTCTTCCTTATAGCCAACATCAACAAAAGCAGTTCTTGGGGCTACGTCCTCATACTCAGGCTGGGATTCACTTGGTTCTCTAGTTTTTGGCTTCCATCGGTCACGAGTGTATCTCTCACGACGATTATCTGAGCTGCGTCTGCGATCACCTTCATCTACAGCAACCTCAGACGCTGGAGGTCTCTGGGTTTCAGTTCCTCGTCTAGGTTCTCGCTGTTCTAAACTGTTATTGTTTGGTCTATTTCTTGGTGCATTTCGAGTTTCCTTGTTTGGCCGGTGATTTTGGGTATCGAAATTTGGACCAGTTGGAAGAGGCTTTGGTTGGTTCTGGTTTTGAACACCCATTCTTGGATCTCGGTTATCAATCTTTTCACCTGGGGGTGGTGGCCTTCTCTGATTTGGAGGCGGAGCAACCTTAGGCTTTGGTTCTCTGTCTAAGTCCTTAGGGGCAACAGGAGGTGCTCTCTGTAATTTTGCATCAGTATCATCAAAAACAGCCTCATATGGTGGGGGAATCACCTGTTTTTCCAACTCCATTCGTCGGATTTCCTCTCCTGAAGGTGGAGGAGGCAAAGAATGATCTGAATCATAGTGCACTTCTCCACTCTTAGGGCGACCTCGGTCCCTTTCAGCACTTCTTCGGCGTTCTTTACTTCGTTGCCTTCTTCTATCATCATCATTGTCATCATATGGGCTTCTTCTTCTCTCGCGACGTCTGCGGTGTCTGTCTTCATCATCCTCATCATCAAAAGGACTTCTTCGTCGATCTCTATCATCACTGCCATAAGAATCTCGGTACCTGTCCCTGTCTCTATCCCTGCTGGTCTGACGTCGAAGCGGTCTGTCCAAATTTTGATCTGGATCCCGACCCTTGTCTTCACGGTTATCTAATTTTTCACGGCTGGCCCTTTCTTTACTAGATCGTTCTCTGCTTCTCCTTCTCCTCTCCCGCTCTCTTTCATACTCATAGTCACTGTCATCGCTGTATCTATCATAGCTTTTTCTCCATCTCCGCCGCTCTCTTTCATAATCGCTGTCTTCATCACTATATCTGTCGTAACTCCTCCTGCTCCGCCTACGCCGATCTCTCTCGTAATCACTGTCTTCATCGCTATACCTATCATCTCTTCTGTAATCACGTTCCCTGCTCCTACGTCTCCTTCTGCGATCATCATAATACCTATCATCATCACTATCACGATCTCTGTCTCTGCGATCTCGCTCCGGTGTACGCCTGTCTCTGTCAAGTTCTTCTTTATCCAGGATCGGATCTGTTAAACCAAGGGCAGGGTCAACTTTCTCTTTGTTCAAGCTGTTTTGAGAAGTGCTGCGTCCTCTGCGGCCACCATTATATGAATACTGCCCATCTTTCTTGATTGGGTCTCCTGCATCTGTAGTTTGGGATTGTCCTCTACCTCTTCTTGGATTAGAGCGATATGATCTTTCAGACAAATTGTCTGGAGTTTTTCTGAAAAATAAATGTTATTCTTCATTCTTAGGTAATTGTGCAATTACAGAAAATGATTCACATCAGGAAAGGATCACCTTATTTCTAACTGTTTGGTCCTTGTTCCTACAAAACATTCTTAACCACTGTAAAAATCATTTTTCACAATATAAAAATATCTGATGGGAAACTTAAAAAACAGTTCATAAATTTAGGTTGTTAAAAGTATTAAAACAAATATAGCTGCAAGTGAAGTATGATAAATGCCTTACAAGATCTGCATTTTATCCTTGTTTATTATTATTTTTTTACATAAAAATACATTTGGGATCTATGTTTTTCAGGACAGAGTTTTTTTTCTTTTGTTGGATTTAAATATGTTTTTTGCCAAAAAATCTGATCTAAAGAAGGCTAGCTCTTTCTTTCTTTTGTTTACTTTCTTGTTGAAGACTATTAAATCTTTATGCTAAAATTATTTCACACAGAGACAAGAAGGAATATTTATAGGAAGAAATGAAAGGTTCAATAGTGTAGGCAAAAACTGATGACAGCAATAGATTGTTTGCTATTTAGGTAAGGCTTTGATGACACATAAGCATGATTACAGCTATACTGCAGCCAACACAATAGAATACATATCTACAAATCAGTGAGGTATATCACAATAGATATATATACTATGGATTTTCAAAAGTGTAAAGAGGAGAGCTATTAATAAGCATATTGCATGAACATACAGTTTGCCGCTGCCTGACCAGATCAAAATTTTCTTAAAACATATTCATATTCATGAACTAAATTTATTAACAGAGGCCTGTATCATGGAAAAGGCTCTGGATTGCCTATGTTTTTTTTTAACAAAAAACTTCTTCAGGGAGGGACTCTATAATAACCCACGATAACACAACAAAACTCACCTTTTTTCCATTTCAACTTTATCCACTATATCTGATTCTGAATCCCTTCGCAACATGGGTGGTGCTGTGGAACGAGACATCTTGCTCATGGACTCCTGGGAGTTGAAACGCCGTGGAAAACCCATCACAGGATCAATACTGTATCGATCATCTAGTATGGGCATTTTAGATTCAGATCTCTGCAATGTTCAAGGCATATGACAAATATATTGGACAGTGAGGAATTATGATATTCTGAAATAAATGAAACAAAATTTTTTTTATGGTCTTCTTCTAAGTCACACAGTCATAGTTTAAAAAATATATTTGCTTTACTTGTGTGATGTGAGAATAAACAAGGAAGTACCTGATAATGTCCTTCGTGTTTTTGTTTTCAAATAAGTTATCATTGATTGCCCATAAATGCACAAAGTGCATGCAAATAAAAAGAGAGAGAGAGCCAAATATTATGAAGGAGAAACGCAAAGTGACAAAGTGAGACAGATCGCTCAAAGGCTCTAATGGACTAAAACACAGAGCAAGAAAGAAAAAACAAAGAGAGAGAGAGAAGTTTGAGGTGAAAAATCCACAGACAAATACACAAATAATATACAGATAAAACAAAAGATATAGACAAGTCTCAGAGAATTAGACAATGATGATAGTGACGGAAACTTAATTGGTCCCTAGCTGAATTCTCACTAAGATCAAGAAGGGCAATAGGCTATTTCCTTGATTTGCACACGTATTTGAAAATGAAATTCCTTGAGTTTCAAGATCATAATCGAAGTACACGTATGTCAGGATACTTAGAACAACAATGATAGGTGAAAATAATTCTTGACATTTATAGTATTGATAAATTCAATGCCTTTCCATGACCACTATGTGAATTCTAGAACTGTTCATGCCATAATTATTCCCTGAATTTATTCTGAATTAACTGCGTTACTGACATGACATGGTGGGTTTATTTTATATATATCAAATCAATGTGCTCTGAGTGAAGACCTACCACTCCATACTGTGCAGCAGTTCTTCTGTAGGTGATTATAAACCATACTACAATGATGACAGTCCCTATCAGGAGCAGAATACCAATAATTAGTGCACAAATTTCTGAAGTAGTAAGTAAGTCACAACCAGCTTCTTCTCGCTCATCAGAGAAGTCTCCACAGTCATCCCAACCATCACAGGTCAGATCATCATGGACACATCGTTGGATTTGTTCACATTTGAATTCTCGTGTATAACATGGCCCTGAAAAGATTTGATAAATAAAAATATCATTGCACTAGATCAAAGAAATATTTTAACATACACTTGTAATTCACACTACAAATAAAATTTAGCTAACATTACTTTTTATATTTCATGACATTTCAAGACAAGGAAATATGTCACACACTGAAATCAAATGAGTCTGATATCAAAGACTACTCTATTAGTCAGATTTTACTGACCTCGAAGTCAGAGGATTAACATTGAAGATGTATTTCATGGCACAGAGGAGTCATGGCTAAATAATTTTTTTTTTTTTATATCAGATTAAGAACTTCTCATTTTTTCTTTCCACTGATAGCAAAAAAAGTTTGCTGTCACACTTGTTATGTCTGATCACATGAGATATGCATATTTATTCTTCTACATAAGAGAAGAGAAGATAGATATGATAAAATTTATTTGTCCTCAAAACAAAATCCCTATCACAGTTGTTGAGTTACAGTAGGCTTATGCCTGCAAGATGTAATGACACTCACATGCATGTAAACAAAAGATACCATAAATCGCATCAGAGCAAGGCAGACTTAAGAGACATGGCAATATATATATATAACGTACGCTTCACTGGGCTGTACAGGGTTATTACGGATTTTTTTTAACCAGCCTTACTACTTTTTTTTGCCAGGGACAAATGGTGTGGGAGAAGCATGGCACTGGGGAAAAAATCACTTTTGTTTTCTTCTCCTCTTGTTATTTGAAAGAATGATTAAAAAAAACAAACAAACAACAACATTTTTATCCCTTGCACTATGCGTTTTTCAGAATTTTCATGAGGAATGTTTTCAAATTAAGAGTGATTTTTCTCTTCTTTATGTTGCTTGCTCAATTGATCTTGGCAAAGGGAAGTAATATAGCTGGTCAAAAACAATTCCTATTCAAAATGAATTTCCTTGTATTTTTTTTCACTTACAGGTGGGCCTGAACTGGTTGAAATGAACTTTAAAGCCATAGCCTCTGTAAGGACCTTCGCTGACAAGTCTGAAGGTAAGAGGAGAGTTCATCACTACTTTCTTGTCCTGTTTGGTCTCTCGGTGTTTCTCTTCCCACTCCCATCCCTCCATGCACACTCGGCCTCCTGTGAAAGAAACATCATTTATGAAGATAAGGTTGCATTTGCTGCTTCAGATATGGCATTCAACTGATTAATGTACAACATCGTCACTGCTCTATGCTACTGGGCATCAGTTGTTTTCAGCACTTTTGACATATTGAGAAAAAAAATTGCTATAACAGGTTATTTAAAGAATTATGTGACACTGATTCTACTGAATTAATCCATAATTATATACATGCAGGCTCATTTCATTCTCAATGACAATACTATACTGGGGAACGATATATTTGCATTTTTGGCACGAGTCTGACTTCTGCTATGAATATAGAACACTAGTAATATGTTGTTGAAAAGTTTGAAGGGGTTGATCCTGTTTCCTTTTCAAGCCCCAATATTATCACTGTTATCATTATCATTATAAAAATGTGTTTTGAATTTCAAGACAGAGAGCCTTGCTTGTGCACTATGATATCTATGGTTTGAAAAAGTTGACACTGTGGCTGTATTCAGCAAGAGATAAGTTTATTTAACTTAATGGGAGATAGAAAGAGTTGGCTGCAGTAGGGTCAGAGAGAAGATGTCTACCAATTGTAGGGTTTTTGTCTTTACACACTGCTCCCGGTCCCTATTTAACCTAAGTTTACTTAACTGATTACATGGTAATGACCTTGATAATTAAATTAAAAACATTTGTCAGACAGAACTGAAACTCCAAACAATATGTATTTGAAGATAAGTTTTCACTCTATGTGACTTTGTTAAAAAAAAAAAAAAAAGAGATGATTCATATCAGAAAGAAATAAAACATTTTTTACTATTGTTCGGTCTCAATTATATATGTATTGACTGGGATTATTTTTGCAAAATATTATTCATGCTAATCAAGAGCATGTATGAAAATACAGGGTACATAAATACTGCATTTAATAAAATCCTTTAGTGAAGTTGATTTCACATACATAATATAATATATGATAATGCATACTTGACGTCTTATGTTTGAAATATCTTTAAGCTATGCACTTCTTCAATTTTTACACTTTACAGCCTGAAATCTCTGCTGCTCTATCAAAGGATGTCAACTACAGATTTCAGCAGAGGTAGTGGAAGTATGAAAATTGTTTTGCTTTAGAATAATATTTCTGGTGCGAATCTTCTTACCGAAGTAATTTCTACTAGTTTGATCAAACACTTCCAATCCAGTGCTGCAGGCTTTTACATTGCTGCTCTCTGGCATGATGTCCAAGTGGTATAGCTCAATCAGCAAGTGCATGCCATGAGTGAAAGTGATAACAATGTCACATTTGACATCACGGGTGGGATCTTGAAACTTATTGAAGCTCTCTGGCATAGGCATTTTCAAAATACCTGATTGTGTGTTGGTTAACATAAGGTCGATTGTAAGGCCACATTGTCCAAGAAATTCCTCTGGAAATGAAAGAAGATACAACAGCTCAAGTTCAGATTGGGTTAATATAATAATCAAACACATCATTGAATATACATTGGCAGTTCTATTTGATATCAGATTTCCCACTAACTGCATCTCCAATATCATTTCATATATCACATTTATATTTCCCTTGATATTCACCAGATCTAGCTTAAAGGGACAGTGCAACTCACGGACACCCTATACTATTTGTTGTAAAATAATAAACTTCTAATAGCCAAAAACATGTTAGCGGTGTTATTTTTGCGAAAACATACCCTTAATGTGTTTATTTTTCAAAATAAGACGGCTTGCGGTTCTGCGTTTTCTTTCGCCAGCTCTCTACGCCATTAATGTGTGACGTCATATCTTTCCGGGCATCTCTCTACGAGGCTGCGCGTCTCGCGGCGGACTAGTAAAACCCTATCAATTTCGGAGTGACACAGTGCAGGCCCACATCAGGCCACCTTACTGACTAATGTCTCCCTTAATTCCTCCCTAACTCCACCCTTTCTTCACATGTACAAGTGATCTAATGGTTGCATACAGTGAGAGCAAAAGAAAACTATCTGATCTATAAACTAATAGATATTTAGGTCACTTCGGCTTTCATTCATAGCAATTATGGCTCACTACTGCTCTCAACAGTTTGGTCGCTGATCAGTGCCTAACTTATTGAGTGGGTCAAGTGTCAGGGGAGTCTGCGTTATTATTTAATATGGTGTAAACAAAGAGACTTCATCTATTTGATATTCTTCTCTTGATCATCGTTTCTTTTGATTGTAGTTTCGGAGCACTTGA
>JBCEWB010880527.1:0-15820 GCA_039654565.1 Peronia peronii
GACGTGTAAACGTATCTTACCGTATTTGACACAATATAGCCGTAATCGTGCTGATGTGTCGTTAAACCCCAATACAACAACACAGCAATTAGTATGCTTATTTCATTGTGTTATTGTCAGCCCAGCTGTATAGCAACTTCACGGACACTCTATCTGTACACCCCTTTGATGAGTACATGAGGTATAAATAAGAATTATAAAGAAAGAAACATTCATCTATGTTGAAACTTGCGGGGCAAAAAAAAAAACAATGCAGAAATGTGTCACAGAAAAAAAATAATAATAACAAAACCAAAAAGGGAAAACTAAAAAATTATAGAATGAATTTTTCTGAAAAATCCGTTGAGCACGGATAACTTACTGTACCCCTAAAAGGCAGATATCTAGATCTATACCTCAAATCCATCTTGAGTATCATATATTACAATCCTGTCCACCTAAAAGGGGGCGAATTTATTTCTATTTTTTTCTCTCTCTCTTCTTATGCTTCCTCCTCTTGTCATTCCTTTCCTTCTTCTCCTTCTTTTTCCTCTTCTTCTTTTTCTTCTTCATCTTCCTCATCTTTTTTCTTAGCGGTCCCCAATGATCTCTGTGCTGTGTTAGATGCTGGCACAATTTGGCTGCCGGCTTTCGGTTAAAAACTGAAGACTCCAGTTTGTCATGGATTCAGAACACCGGTGGTGTCCCCTTGCATGTCAGATCAGCATGACATTCTGTCCAACAACCCGCCAAAAAACATTAACGTTGGTATTTTGTCGACAACTCCTATGGGCGGAAGAGAGGCCTAGCCGTGGACGGATGGATGGCGCTTTGGGGGAGGTGGAGGTCACAACTTGGATAGAACATGACAGACGTGTCAGTTATCTCCCCCTGGGTCATGCTGGTCTACACCACTTTAACCTTTTAATTGTCACTTGAAAAAATATGGAATACGAAAGTAAGAACACATTTCAATTCTGGTGTCGTCAGACATACAAAATATCGACAGTCAACAGACAATCAACAATGTTGACTTTTCTGAAGTATCATCATTAAATTGGATAATGGATAATATCTTTAAAACCACATATTTAGACGCAATGCATTACAGACATTAACATGAATTAACTTCCCGCCTGCGGCAATCAAAGGGCTGAGAAAAGATGCAAAGGGAGAGGGAGGAAGGGAGGGGGGCAATAGAACATAAAAATGGATGAAACTGGACAATTTCGGACGTAAAACTGCCAGCGGTTGGTGTTCCTTGTGTTAAACAGTCCTGAACCCAGAGCAAGGCAGGAACATGTTGACTTATGTCGAAACATCAAGACTGTAGTATTACCATCTTGCAAATAGATAAGTAAACTCGACTAAGTAAAAACCTGGAATTCCCCGCGGAGTATTTGTACCCCATGCTGTTATACTGGAGTGCAGATTCATGATGTCACTTTAACAAAACACCATATGTCTAGCGTGCCAATACTGGGCGCCATGGCCATGGGGTTAGACTTAGTATTGCTATAATGGCAGTATGAGTTTCGTTTAGTTTTGAAATAATTTACACGTGGTAACATAACAACAACGGTGTTAAGTGTTAACGTTAGCTAGGTTTCTTGCCTCCTTGGGGACGGCTCCACATTCGGCACGCATGATGTCACCAGTCCGCTCTCTAGAAAAGTAGGATAAGCTCCTTGACCCCATGCTAAAAGTCGAACACCCACTGATGCCTGTTATCGATCCACCACCAGATCCGAGAATAACTGTCACCGATCCCGTGCATTTATTTTTTTATGTGTTTTTCTATGTCAATGGTAGTGAACAGTTTTGAGTGTTTGTAACCCCCTACTAAAATTAGACGGGGGTTCCCAGCCGTTCGCTTGGTCGGAACCAAGGAGCTAAAATTATTATACTGGAGAGCGGACTGATGACATCACGCGCGCCGAATATGGAGCCATGCCCATGGAGGCAAAAAACCTAGTTAACGTTAATACTGAACGCCGTTGTTGTTATGTTACCACGTGTAAATTATTTCAAAACTAAACGAAACTCACACTGCCATTATCTTACGATAGCAAGTCTATTGTAATTTTTTCTTGCTGTAGCTCTTGGTAATTAAAAAAAAAATAAATCATGAATCCGTTTGTTTACAAGAAAAGCTTTTAAAAGTATCGACTACACTCCGAGCACGAGTATAGCAATTCTAAGTCTAACCCCATGGCCATGGCGCCCAGTATTGGCACGCTAGACAGACATGGTGTTTTCGTGACGCCATGAGTCCGCACTCCAGTATAACAATATGAACTCCTTGGTCGGAACAAATCTATTAGCACAACTCTGCCGTCATTTTTAAGAATACAGTATATGCAGTAAAAATATCCAGCATATTCTGTATTTTTTAAAATGGCGGCAGAACTGTTAACATGCAAGCTAAAAGAACCAATGTTTCAAACAAATAATTTACCTAACAATATACAAATCGAATACAAAGAGTTACGAAACGTTAAAAATGGTGAAAACATATTAAGGAACAATTAACTACAGCGACCAATCTTCGTGTGCTACATACGCGAATGAACACATTGTTTTCGGAGAGTTAATCATATGCATGCGGCATCACGCACACAAAGAAACACATTCCTCCAACTAGTTGCTGGGTCCACGACCGACAGGAGGCAAAACAAAGATCTTGGCTGACAGGAACAAAGATGTATGTAAATCATTTGTACAACAACATCCACACGTACCCCCTTTCCCCACCCCCATCCCCAACCCTCGCACGGGGCCCCGGGTATATAAGTAGTTTTTTTGCTCCCACCTGCAGGCGGTAAAAGCGCACCATCCGTGGGATGTCTCCCATGGAATGCCATCCTCGACATACCAGGGGTTACATCTCTTCTCTCTCTCCTTGCTTCTGTCTTCCGCCCTGCTCTCTTTCCTCTCTGCTTCTTGACGTGTAAACGTATCTTACCGTGTTTGGCACAATATAGCCGTGATCGTGCTGATATGTCGTTAAACCTCAACACAAACACAAAACACCAGCAGGTACACCGATCAATGACAACATTTAGAGTCTACAACCATGAGTTAGATTTTTTACCACACTGAGCCATGTACAGTTCAGTATATGTTATTAAAATCACAACCATAAAGAAACAAAAGTACTGACATATGAAGGAAATATCGAATTCATACCATTGTTATCTTCATTTTTTTTATGGAACAGATATCTGACTCTATGTACCATCTATTTAACTATCCATCAATAAATTCATATATCTAAGCACCCATTGATCCATTATGTCTATCCACCCATCCTTTCTTCATCCAACTGCTTATTCAGCCATCCATTATTATTCATCCATCCATCCATCCATCTATCCATCCATCCATCCATCCATCCATCCGCTCATCCATTCCTCCTTCACGACCAAATGGCTACAAAATACTGGAAACCGTTAACGGGCATTTCTGAGGTCGACACGACATTCGGTTCAAGGACCGGATATTTAACGTTACAGAGCCATGCTCTGTTTGACTGGCACAATCCTATGCTCCCTTCAGGTTTTCTCGCTAAGACAGCTGACCATCAGAGCGGAAGAGAGAACTGGTGCCCATGTGCGTGCTGGGTGTATACACGGGAGAAACAGGAATCATCCAAAACAATACCAATTTAAAAAAAAGACAGACAGGACAGGGAAGACTTCACAAATGGATATGCCCATGAAAAACATGTAAGGGCAGGGGTACACCCATCATCCATCCATCCATCCATCCATCCATCCATCCATTCATTCATCCACACATCCATCCATCAATCAATATCTCCATTTTTCTATCCATTTTTCAGCCATCCACCCATCCCTCCATCCATCCATCCATCCATTCATCAATCCATCCATCAATTCATCCATTGTTATATCCATCCATCTACCCATTCATCAATCTATCCCTCATCCATCCATCCATTCATCCATCTACCCATTCATCCATCCATCCATCCTAGTCTACCCATCCATTTTTCTAGTCTACCCATCCATTTTTCTATCCATCTTTCAATCATCCGTCCATCCATCCATCCATTAATCCATCCATTTTCTATCCATCAATTCATCCATACACCCATTAATATATCCATTCATTCATTCAATCATTTATTCATTCATCCATCCATTCGTTCATCTATCTACCCACCAATCTATCCATTCATCCATTCACCCACTTCATAGTTATCCATCCATCCACTCACTTCATAGTTACAGAACCCCGCTGACATAGCATGACGATCGATTAGACCATATCTACGCGTTGCTATAGCATAGTAATCACAGCAGAGATCCAATAGCCATGGCCTAAATCAAGTAAGTTCTTCAGCTTTCTGTCCTCAGGGCTATAAAACTTACTAGCAATTATGTCGTTAAAACAAACGTTTGCTTACTTGATCAATAGTGATAAAGCTTCCATTTTTTAACTAAGATGACTCACAAGAACATTTAAAAAAAAACAAAAAAAACAGACATAATTAAGTAAACGAAGATACAGAAAAATAGTACCAAAAAGAAGCAGATGTCGCTCTTGTTCTGGGATAAATAATAATTTGGTGATGTAAAAATTGTTGTATTATATTAATTTCCTGCCACGAATCCTCATATACAAACTTGACATAAAACCAGTACTGGAGAGTAAACACATTGATCAATCAGATATTGGACCGATGCTCAAACATCTCCCAGCGCCAGACCAGGTGAGGCCATCTCCTTACCTGTTTCGCTGATTTGTGCAATGTTGCTCTGAACAGACTTTCAAAGCAACAGTTCTCTCTATCTGAAATCTGAAATCCTTCCCGGGCCATCATAATCGTATAGGGCCTCACAATCTTCTTCCATTCTGATCTTCACTGTGCTGTCTCAACCAGTTTTCTCATGTTCTCTATTCCAGCTTCTTTGGCCTCTCTCATGATAGTTCTTTTAAGTGTCTCTTTCGGTCTACCCCTCTTTCTTCTGCCTTCGATTTCCCAGCTCAGCGCTTGTTTTGATATTCCGTCTATATCAAGGATAATTTAATATTCTCTTTTTCATCTTTGTCTCTATGCCTTTTGACATTTTAAATGGTTCACATACTCAGAAAATGTCGATACAAGAGAAACATGTCTCCTGCAGGGGGATTTGCGGTTCTCTTCTCATCGTTCAGAGAAAACATTTCTGCAGGTCAGCCTGTTCCCGACCATCACTGCCGACGAAGCGAGGGCTATGACCAGATTCAAATCCGCGCATTGGCGCTCAGCCTATCGATATCACAGAACAGAAATATCATCAATTATGAATGGCGTACATCCGTTGGAAAGCTGTGATATCAAACAGTGACATGAGCTAATGAGTTGGCATAGCCGGGAGGTGGTGGAAAAATACATTTGAACATTTGATCGTGTTGCTGCAGAATCAGGCTTAACCCTATGACTACAAAGCGCCTGATATCGATAACCCGTAGAAGGGTTAGGCATCTGCCTCTCGCTGAAAACATTGCGGGTTAGAATCCTGCTGGAGGATGAGAGAGATCAGAATTTTATTATTTTTTTCCAGAGACTGTCTTGCCTTCTTGGGTAGGGGAGTCTGGTATCCAATCTTCTCGGCTAACGGCCAATATGTCTCGCGGCCAGTCGAAATGAGACGTAAGTCGCTGGGCTAGAACGGAAAAATCGGGCTTTGAATGTGATGAGGGAGGTCAGACATCAATTTTTCATTTTATTATTTTTTTTTTATTGCAGAAATCGAAAGTGCATTCATTTCTGAACAAGACAGTATCTGTCTTACCTTCGATTTATAAATATTTCTTCATTAAAATCGGGTTTTTGTGAGATAGGTATGTAGATTTATGCGTTCAACCCTTCATTTAAACTCGATTTTCTCAGAATTTCGGTCATTGCTGGGGGTCCCTTCTTGTCTCTTTAAACTGCAATATCTCTGGCTAAAATAAAGCTGGCTCAAAACTTTGAAACCTGAAAGGGTATGAAATAAACTTTCACATGATACCAAAAACCCCATAATATGTTGAAAAATCGACATGTCTCATTTTGACTGGCTGCGAGACATATATTTCGGAGGGCCAGTATGAATCTTGGCAGTTAAAAATCAGATCATCAGTGAGTGGAGACGTTGTCGGCAAGTTTCCAAATTCCTAAATTATTCACCCTCTTGCTCTTTCTCTCTCTCTCCCCCTTTTTTTTTCAATCTCTCTATCTCTTTCTACCTCTCTGCCTCTTTCTCCCTACCCCCTCTGTTTCATCATCATCATCCTCTCTTTTTCTCTCGTTCTCTCTCTTTTTCTCTCGTTCTCTCTCTTCCTTTCTCTGTTTCTCTCTCATGTCCATTTGTTTTTCATTCTCTTTCTCTCTCACCATGTCACGCCGACACAAAAATGAACTAACAAACATACAAAAAACTGAAAGCAAGCACATCGTCAAAGCGGTACAGTAAATAAACAGTCAACAAATAGGTGATTTTATGAAGACCGTCTGTTTATTTCCAATGCCCATTGGAAGTTTAGCTATGAACCATGGATCGGCTGATATATAATGCTTGTATTTCCCAGCTAATCACTTCCTCTGTTGTTGACTCTAGCGCGACTGATGCTGAGTGCAAATATTTGGACGTTGAGAAAATGGCCATCAAACACCGGAATAGCTCATACAATGAGTAACCGGTAGGAGAAAAAGTATCGATTCTTATGATTATTTCATGAAGCGCGATGCAGGGCTTGAGACAACCACGCCTATGAGGAATGTTATTGAACGTGCTTGACAGCGGGTAAACACGAGGGTAAAAACAGCGGATCGATACACAGACGCCGTGTGTGGCGCGATACGAAGGCAACTTCGGCGACATGGGGTTTTTCTAGCTGCGTAATGCGGGAAGCTCCCGCAGGAAACTGCGCTGTCGGAGATAATTATTGCGGAAAACCGTGGATGAAAGGGTAGGGAGGAGGGGGAGGTCGGGGGGCCCTAGCAAGAAATGTACATTCAACGTCCTGTAAGTTATGACAACATTGGAAAAATCAATCACACAATTTACAGTGTAGTTCAACTTGCTGAAAGCTGCCAAGCCATGACAAACATGTTATCATATCTATAAACACACCTCACAGCCAGTGTACGATAACCCTCAGAGTGTCACTAACATTTCGGGATCTCGATATTGACAATATGTTTCGATACCAGTCAGAATGTTGTGAGTCCTTGAACTCGAACAGAAAAATCGGGGGTTTAAGATGACGAAGATGTTCCGATGTTTTTATGTTGTAGAAATTAAAAGAACAATCATCTCTGAACAAGGAAATATTGTTCTATAAGTATATAGGTAGTCATCGACTTACGACCTATGCGACGTACGACTGATCGACTTTACGTCCCTCTGGTCGACAGGCATCATTCTCGTTTTTTTTAATCTGTATTTTATATTTTTTTTTATGTTTGGCACATAATAAGCGATCTGTACTGTAGTATGCAGTGTTTCACTTAAACACTTAAAGATATAAAAAATTTTAAGAAAGATAAAAACAATGTCTTTAGAACGAAAATGAAATAATGAACTGAGAAAATGTTGATAAAATATTACTTTATAGTGATTACAATATCATTACACAGCGAAATATATTTACGGTAATTTAACATACACCGACTTACAACCAGTCAGTCGTAACCAAATACGGTCGTAAGTCGACAACTACCTGTACTAGGATGTTGTGAGGTCAATATTTAGATTCCTATGCTCATTCCTGCCGGTTTTTCTCCTGCCTATAGCCAATTCTGAGATACCACCGCCTGTATTTTAAATTTGCAATATCGCTGGCTATTGTCAGCTATAGCTCGAAACATTTATCACCACATAAAAATGTATGAATTAAAACAAAAAAATGTGTGAATTTAAGTTTTATTTGATATCACCAATTAAATGGAAAATCGACATGTGGCTGATTTTGCTTGGCTGCGAAACATATTATTGATTCATGTTGAAAAAAAAATTGCCAGTGTATATTTGAGCGTGTGCCAACATGAGCGCCCTGTCACTATATGTATAATAACTGGATAGAAAGCCCGCCATCAGTGGGGTGTCTCCCATGGAATGCCATCCTCGACGTTCCAAGGATGATATCTCTTCTCTCTCTCTCCTTGCTCCTGTCTTCTGTCCCGCTCTCTTTCCTCTCTTCTTCTTGACGTGTAAACGTAACTTACCGTGTTTGGCACAATATAGCCGTGATCGTACTGATGTGCCGTTAAACCCCAACACGCGCACACATTTGATGTCTGATATTTCATAGACGAAATAGCTGAAACTGACTTGCCAACAACTGCAGAAAATGCCTCATGTTTTTTTTTAAACAAAATGCGAAGAAACTTACTTCATCTTTCTTTTTGCACTTCTAAATATTATTGTCACAATAATTAGCCCTTCAAGGTGATTGGAAAGTTCATTCTTTCTTTAAAAATAATCCGCATATAAATTATTCATTTATTGTAATTTCTGTCTCCAATGTGTGTGTGCGTACGTGTGTGTGTGTATGTGTGCGTGCGTGTGTGTGTATGTGTGTGTGTGCGTGCGCTTGTTTGATCTTTAATGTTTTGGGTTTGATCTTTAATGTATGAGAATACAATCTACTTGTATCTGTCTTTTCAGATTGATTCTTTTGTTTGAAATTTGGCAGCCCTACAAATATGGATAAACATCAAACGAGCGGCACATATTGAAGTCTGGACATCTGGTTTAAAAAAAAACAAAAAAACAATCAATCAATCTGAAAAGACAGATACAAATAGATTAAATTTTCATACATTAACGATCAAACATACAACAAAAGAGACAACAAAGTACAACAAATAAATAAGTTATGACTATTTTAAAATAGGAAGTTGTTTTTCAATCATCCGGTATAATGATGGCCCACAATGTATTAATTAATTGCTCACAGCAATGCGGGGTCCACAACGTCAACAAAAAGAGTCGATTGACTCCCAGCACGTAACAACTCAGAATGTTTAGAGGAATGAAGTGTTTACGTCCGCAACGTCATCACAGCCAGATCTCACTGACTGTCAGTTAAATAATGGCTGAGTTTTCCGAGAACTCGCAGAGGGCATTTACAACTGGAGAGATGGGGGTGGGCTGGGCTGGGATGGAGGGGGCGGGGAGGGGGGGGGGTAGAAAGAAGATTGGCTCAAGCTTCCAGAGGGATTGTGTCAATCGAAATCAGATTGTTTGTTATGATTGAAAGGTTACAATTACATCGTTCGAGGTTCTTGTTCGCCATGGCTGCACACAGTACAAAAATAAACAGAAGTGATGACATCTCCTCGGTCATGTTGTTGATGGGATTCCAAATCACATTGACGGAGCTCAAGCTTGATGTCCCACAGGCTTCTCAATTACGCCGACTGACAAGCACTGTACATTAACCCTATTTGAGCGGAGTTAAAATCTAGGTCTGCACTGCAAAACCACGACAAAGTTTTAGCAAATCTTCAATTTTATACTGATGCAGTGTTGCCTTGAAATTTGACGAGAGGAAATTTTGGATGAAAGCTACTTTTCTTGTCTATAAACATACATAGGCTCAGGTTTTTCGACATTAATTGTGCTAAAATGCATTAATATAAGAACTGGCGTATATCATGCACAAAAACTGATCTAGCGCGTTACACAATTCATCTGTTACCAGCGATACCCTCATTAATTTTCCATCAATTTTTCTTGAGCCTGCTTGTCCTGCTGTGTAAAACATTTGAGTCTATGTGAATTTGAGAGCATGTAACGTGAATTTTATGTGAATTTTATCTACTATAAGAGAAATTTCTTTTTGATGACAAATAAACTTTTTCTGTCCTATCTTACCTTATCGGTTTGTATTTGTGTTGTTGTTTTTTATTTCATTTTCTAGAGCCATTGCGTGTGACGTCAAAACCCGGGCGTTTGTTACAAGGTCAGCAAACTCAAAATGACTGACGCGGATGGAAGTAAACAGAATGCAGCGCAATACATCTATAATTTACAAATTGAACATGACGGTTATGAACAGTTTTCTGCCGTCATTTTTTAAAATACAGTATATGCAGGTTTTATATAGGCATATACTGTATTCTTAAAAATGACGGCAGTTTTAGTTCCCCATGCAAAGATCAGTAACGTGGAGAAATCATTCAAACTGCATGTAATGAAGAGCGAATCCACTGATCAGCTTTATTTTTATTTCATTTTTTTTTTTTTTTTTGCAGAAGTGCTCAATGATTACTTTCGAGAAATAAAATGTTCAAAGCTTTCCTTTCATTTACTAGCCATAAACATATATTTTCTGCCATAACATGTAAATAATATTGATAAGATAAGAATTTCTAGAAAAGAGATAGCTATAGATCTACCTTTCTAAGAAATCCAAACTCCTTGAATCAATAAACAATAATTGGCTTAATATCTGCGATATTCAAAATCTTAATGATTTTCAATGGTTTTTGATAATCGCATTACATGTTTTGTCACAAAATTAATATTCCTGATAAATAAAGTCAACTCTAAGCTATTTGCACAACTGGAGTAATGATCTCGTTTTATGTTAGGATACTTCAAAAAGTGCTCATTTTACACATAACTATTTCGGTGCTCCAATGGTGCTCCAGTGATGCTTCTTTTACCAGCAGTATAGGACTTTACTATTGGTAGTTTATACTGACTTTACTGTTGATAGTTTATACTGACTTCATTATTGGCAGTTTATACTGACTTTACTGTTGGTAGTTTATACTGACTTTACTGTTGGTAGTTTATACTGAGTTTGCTGTTGGTAGTTTATACTGAGTTTACTCTTGGTACTTTATACTGACTTTACTATTGGTAGTTTATATTGAGTTTACTGTTGGTAGTTTATACTGACTCTACTGTTGGTAGTTTATATTGAGTTTACTGTTGGTGGTTTATACTGACTTTACTGTTGGTAGTCTATATTGAATTTACTGTTGGTAGTTTATATTGAGTTTGCTGTTGGTAGTTTATATTGAGTTCACTGTTGGTAGTTTATATTGAGTCTACTGTTGGTCGGTAGTTTATGTTTTTTGGAAGGAACGGAAATCTTTTCTGTTAGATGATCTATGTAGGAAGTAAAATGACTACGGAGCACAGGCTTTCACTACGAGCAATCTTCTACTTGAATGCAAATAATCTCAGCGTGGGTTGTCTATTAATTTTCAAAATTTAGTTTTTCTGGAATAGTACTATCATTGTTACTTTTTTCAAAAGTTGGTTCGAGATGTAGAGCGATAATCAATGATATCAAGCTCTCTTAAAAACAACAACAACAGTAACAAAACGAATGTATTTTGCACCCCATTTCGGTGATTTTTGTTCTTTCTAGCACTGGAAATCAACAGAAAACTATGACAATATAGATCTACTTGATAGTTGTTTCCTTACATAACGAGGCTTGTTAATGGATAAAAGATTATCTGCATTGTTTGGGTATGTCAGATACAAACAGCATAATACATCAGGGCCCATTTTTAACAGAAATATAAGAATCATTACTCCTCGCAAATTGCTTTCCACCACACTGGGGTTGTTAATGTGGTGCAAATGATTCCCCTCACCGCGCACCGGTCACGGACATTGATCATCGTGGGATAACAGTTCGTACTGCTAGAACACTGTCGCAACTCAGAAATCGTCAACTTTTCAGGGGAGACGAAAAACGTTCTATTTTCTATGAGAGTGGCAATAATCAAAACAATATTTAAAAACGCGATATTTCGCGTTCTGTGGAAAATTAAGCTCCCATTTTTTCACTGGAGATGGATCACAAGCAGACCTATTGTTTGCAGTGAAAACTCTAGTTTCGATAAAAATGGAGTTACGACAGTATTCCAGCGTGTGTTAGGGAAAAACACAAACCGTCCGTAAAGTATGCGCTAATTGCCACACTCGTTACGCAAAGTCAGGATAAATACGTGTATTGTGGTTGTGACTTCACTCCGGCGGCAATTATGTGTCCGTCAACGTGACTGTCTGTCTGTCCATCTGTTCTGTTTGGCTTGCTGATTGGTTGTCTGTATGTCAGTGTGTCCGTTTGACTTGCTGGGTGACTGGCTGATTACCTGTACAACTCTCTGTCTGCCTGTCTGTTCATCTGTCTGTCTTACTACCCATCTGTTTGACTTGCTGGTGGACTGTCTGTCTGTTTAACTATCTCACTCTCTCCATCTGTCTGTCTATCTATCTGTCTGTCTTACTAATCAACTGTCTGCCTATTCATCTGTATGACCTGATTGTGGACTGTCTATCTATTTAACAATTTTACTATTTCACTCTATCTTTCTGACTTCCTTGTTCTCTGTCTATTTGTCTATCTGTTTGACTAGCTGAGTGGTTGGCTATACAACTATTTGTCTGTCTGTCTGTCTCTCTGTCCATATGTCTATCTGTCTTACTATGCAACTGTCTGTCTATCTATCTGTTTGACTTGATGGCTGACTGTCTATCTGTCTGTCTGTCTCTTTGATTTGTCGGTTGGCTGTCTTATTGTATATCTGTCTGTCTGTTTATCTGTCTTACTATGCAACTGTCTGTTTATCTATCTGTTTGACTGATGGTTGACTGTCTATCTGTCTATCTGTCTCTTTGATTTGTCGGTTGGCTGTCTTACTGTATATCTGTCTGTCTGTCTATCTGTCTTACTTGCAACTGTCTGTCTATCTGTTTGACTTGATGGTTGACTGTCTTATCTGTCTCTATTTCATTTGCTGCTTGGCTGTCTTACTGTATGTCTGTCTGTCTGACTATCTGTCTTACTATGCAACCGCCCATCAATCTATCTGTGTGATTTGTTGGCTGGATGTGTCTGCCTGTCTATTTGGCGTACTGTTCTTTCAATTTCCAACTAAAGCCAGGTTTGAAGATCTGCAGCATAAGAGTCAAAAGACCATTCTGAGGCCAGGCCAGTGTGAACCTCGGACACCATCATATGCACGTGTGATGTCGTCGTCCTTTCCGTCTGCCTGAAGAGCTTAGTATGTTGTTGTTAACCGCCAGCTTGTAGGACGGGACAGGTCAGGACAAGCTGCGGGATGATTTAAGTCCGATGATTCACCGAACTGACCCTATATCCCTCCCCCTCCCGTCCCATTACCTTCACACCACTCAACCGCCCCCTCCACTCCTCCGGCCGACCCCCCTCCCTCTACTATCCATCCCATCATAATGAAGCGGCTGTAACAGCTGTCGGTCATTGGTCACAGCTCCCCCCTCCCTCCCCATTTTTCGTGATGATTGATTGATACAACATGCCCAGTTTGATGGCCACTCGAGAGGAGACCCCCACATAGGGACACTTACATGATGTATCGCACCATCTGGGGATGGCTGGACATCTTTTTGAGGACTTTGTTTGGTTTTTGTTGTTGTTTTGTTTTTAACATTATCGTGACCGATATACTTTTATGTACTTAGAAAATTGATCACACATAGACATGCTGCTAAAGATAGAGCAATTCTTAATCACAGTCTGTGCCATCATACTGTGCCATCATATTCAAAGCCCGATTTCTCCGTTCTAGCCCACGACTTACGTCTCATTTCGACTGGCCGCGAGACATTTCTTATAGGAGATCCGTAGCCTCCTATCCATAAGGCTTTCTTCTTGAGCTTATCCAGGGACGCCAACTGACTTTCTTCACGTATAATATCTCGCAGCCCGTCAGAATAAGTCTTATATCAATTTTTCACCAGCTGAGTTACTACTATCACGTAAGGTTTTAATTCATACATTTCTATGTCGTGAAAAAAAAGTTTTGAGCTGGCTTGGCGGTATAAACAGAGATATTGCAAAGTGAAGAAACAAGGGCTGACCTCTCATTGCCGGCTAAAATCAGGAGATTGTTTGTTTGTTTGTGTTGGGGTTTAACGGCACATCAGCATGATTACGGCTATATTGTGCCAAAAACGGTAAGATACGTTTTCACGTCAAGAAGAAGAGAGGAGAGAGAGCGGGACAGAAGACAGGAGCAAGGAGAGACAAAAGAGATGCCATTCCTGGAACGTCGAGGATGACATTCTATGGGAGACATCCCACCGATGGCGGGTTTTCGCCACCTGCAGGTGGTAGCAAAGAACCTACTTATATACCCTGGGCCCCCGCGGGGGAAACTGGCTTGCCGGTATAGCCAGAGGTATTGCAAATTGAAGAAACTAGGGCTGACCTCTCAGTACGGCTGAAATCAGGAGGAAATCGTCAAAAATGAACGACGTAACAGATAAATCTATATATATTTTTCACAACATATTCATAATAATAGTTATCTCGTAATATGTCCAAATGAGCAATGTTTTCTCATTCAGAGATGGATGTTTTTTTTATTTCTGTTATGTGAAAACATCGACATCAGACTCTCCTTCCTCACATTCAACCACCATTTTATCTGTTTGAGTCCAACACGCACGACTCATTCTGACTGACCGCAAAGTGTATCACCTCAAAACGTGATTCTTAGAACGAGGAGTCTTAATAGAATCGAGTCGTGAGTTCACGGATATCTTTGCAATGTTTAAAAGCGATAACCTGATCGATGGCAATCAAACAGTTAACCTCATCACGACATTTGCATCTGTTCTGACAGTTGTAGTGGCATTAATTAATATGACAAATCTCCCCGTGGGCTTGTTTATTTGTTTGTTTGTTCGTGTTAAGGTTTAGCGGCACATCAGCACGATCACGGCTATACTGTGCCAAACACGATAAGATACGTTTACATGTCAAGAAGAAGAGAGGAAACAGAGCGGGACAGAAGACAGGAGCAAGGAGAGACAGAAGAGATGTCATCACTGGAATGTCGAGGATGGCATTTCATGGGAGACATTCCACTGATGGCGGGCTTTCACCGCCTGCAGATGGTAGCAGAAAACCTACTTAATATTTTTTAAAAGTTGACAATTTGGCCTCCTGTTACTGGTTTGGGCATATGACGTTTCAAATCTGATCGATGTCAAAAGTCAGCAAGGACGCCTTGCTGACAACGCATTCGTGCTATAGGTAGATTATGGCAGCCTGACTGCGATTCTGTAACATCGCGTCCAGAAATAACAGAGAAAAAACCTGAACCATTTCGCTGCCTTGAAATGACAAGGTCGTAAGTCCAATCAACCAAGTTTTGAGAAAATGGTCTCCAAAATTTAGGCATGTTATAATATTTTTACAAATACCACTAAATTCATTTGTTTTTAACAGGCAAAATTGGAGTCTTACACACTTAAGACTCACATGCGAGAAAAAAAAACATGCTGCGAAATGTATACTAACATGTTTAACTCCATTCTGTAAAAAATGGATTACGAGCCTCTTACTGTATGAAACCTATACAAAGATAACCGAAAGCTCTGTACAATAACGTGTGGTACTGCAGACACATAGCCCTCTTTCGGCGCAGTCACACCACCACATCTGACGTCCATTCTCTCTGGCGCAATCATACCACCACATCTGACGTACTTAGTTTCACAAAATGAACTTGTTATCACCCTTCTATGTTCTCCACAGCCTAGGGAGTTTTCAACCGTTCCTGTTCGGCACACGATACATCGCCCAAGAGATGTGATTAAAATTTTCTATTGCCTAGGAAGATTATATAGTCACATACACACACACACATACACTCATGCACGCACGAACATAACCATTCACACACACACATACACACACACATGTCACCACAGTAGCCCATATACTTGTTCAAAAAGAATATCACATCTGACGGCCTCAATCGTGAAATAAACTGACGAAAACTGTCATACTCTACAGTTTGCTCCCCCCCCCACCCCCCCCT
>JBCEWB010880638.1:0-15819 GCA_039654565.1 Peronia peronii
TCTATCTATCTATCTATCTATCTATCTATCTATCTATCTATCTATCTATCTATCTATCTATCTATCTATCTATCCCAACGTTAAACACACTCCAGCACCATTATTTCAAAAGAAAGGACACTATTAAAACGAACAGAAAACCCGGCTACAAAATGTATCTCTTTGTCTTGTCAGTTTTAAAATGTCTTATCCGTATTTATAATGGGAAAGATAATATGTAATTGATCTTTGTCTGAAAGCTCTTCGGGGGAGACAGAAAAGAATCCAGATACATCAATAATGGAATGACTTTGAACAGCGGTTTTATTTTCCCTTGCAATAGTTGTTTTGGGGTCGATTCCAAGAGGTCCTTCGGGGATTATCCGGGCGAACAAAGAGATTCCTCCCGCTGCTTCAGCTGAAGGGATAACGTTAGTGGGAGTATTGATCACAATATGGAGGTAGAAGAGACAGCTTAATAATGATAATGTAGACGATGGGCTTCCCGTGAAGAAAATGCATCGGGAGAGAGAGAGAGGAGAGAGAGACGAGAGAGAGTAGGTTCCTGATGTGGCGTTGTGTTATTGGCTTTTATTGGTTTTTAGTTTCTCTCTCTCTGTGGCGTCTTTGTTTTTTTGTTGTTTTTTTTTTGTTTTGAGATCTTCCGTTAAGGAAGTGTTTTTAGTCATAACAAGGAGGGCGTGGTGGAGAGGTTGTGGTTGCAGCTGTTGCCCTGTGAATGGATGGGAAGTCGGGAGAGGAAGCGGAGAAACCTCGAGAGGAAACAGAAGATGCGGGGCGGGATGAGAAAATGGAAGATTAAAGTGCGGCATGTCTTAGACGATGGAGGAGAAAATGCTTGCCTATTGATTGTTGTGTTGACTATCTAAATAAGTGGCCGAATGTTTGTCCTTGTGAAGTAATTTCTAATACTGTCACAAGTAAGAAGAGCACTCACCAAACAATCAACTAACCAGAGTGTAGATTCCAGAAAGCTGAAGATCTCAGAAAATTGTATATCTCAGAAAACTGTAGATCTCAGAAAGCTATAGATCTCAGAAAATTGTAGATCTCAGAAGATTGTAGATCTCAGAAGATTGTAGATCTCAGAATACTGTAGATCTCAGAAAAAGTGTAAATCTAAAAAAAAATTGTAAATCTCAGAAAGCTGGAGATCTCAGATCTAAGTAGAACTGTAGATCTCAGAAAATTGTATATCTCAAAACACTGTAGATCAGAGAGAAGGAAGAAATGTTTGCACGTCGTTGTTTATATATATCTATACCGGTAACGGGATTTTTGTCGTAATGAATTACAATGTGAAAGCACTGTTAAGAGCATGGAGATTGGCCCTGGCAACATCAAAACACAAAGCAACATATACGTAGTTTGGTGCATATTTCGCATATTATGCATTGTTAGAGTGCCGCTTTCCCAAGATACACAAACACGTTGAAAGAATTAACAGAAAATTATCCAAGTATAATAATATGTGAACCATTTGTAAAAGTTCCAAGTTAATATGGTCCAATAAGTAAAACTCTGAAGATTCTCATGCAAGTTGGTACATAAGGAGCTTTGAAACAGGTGATAGATGTTACTATGATTTGTTCCTTGATCTCTGCTAATTTCTCCAAAAACCCATATGAACATAGTAAAAATAGTCTTGTGCTTATTATTATCTGCAAATTTCTCCAGGAACCTATTTATGAACGTAATACGAGTAATGTACTCTTGTGGTCATTATTATTTGCAAACTGTACAAGCTACTTTTTGACACCCAGGCGATACCAGTGCAAGAGCCAATGCGGAGTTCTAGACGTTATACCAAATGTGTATTAATATGCGGGTACTAGAAGCTCCCCCCCCCCCCCCCCCCCCATTTTTTCCCCCCCCCCCCCCCATTTCTCTCCGATGCCATCATACTCCATCCTATTGTGTGTTTCTTCTACAACAAGCTGTCCCCAGGAAGTTTCATTTTGTGGGTAGCATTCGCCGCTCCCCTCGCGAGAGTGCAAAATAGATGAATAAATAGTCCCCCCCTCCCATTCCCCCTTTTCCTTTCCCCCCACATCCACCTTAATCTATCACCTGATTCTCCACACCAACCGTCCCCAATAACAAAGTTGCTCTCAGCTCGCGCAAACACTCTGTAGGCGTAACATCTCAACTTATATGAATCGTACATTGCCACCCCGACAGAGCTGTTACGATATATTACTCACCAGCGCTGACTGAGCTATCGGTTTCAGGATAGCTGTCGATATTTTACCACCTCATCAACTCGCCAGCTGGGACGTCAACTCCCAGGGTATTTATGAGTACTGGAAAAGTAAACAGTACTAAATGTTCAGGTTCAACTTTTGAAAGAACTGGCACGGAATTATAGACTCAATTTCATCCGCTATGTTTCGGAACTATTAGACTTTGGACGTATTTGTACATGTATTTCTATTGTTATTCCTTTCCTGGAACAATGAAGGCATAGGCAGCACAAAGGCTAGACCTGTGAATATGGCAGGATGCATAAACAAATAATGAAATAAAACATAAATAAATGCACATAAATAAAAATAAATTATAAATAAATAGAGACATAAATAAATACATAATAAATAAATAAATACATTAATAAATAATCCACTTAGTGCCACATGCATTTCCACTTCTCGTTTGTGACATTCAAACGGGGAGCGGGGAAAAAAGAGAAACAAAGAAGTCTGGCTTCCTCCCTCCCAATAGTCACAATGCTAAGCCTGAGCAGGCTCGATCCATCCATTTCCTCTCGTCACAGGTGACTATGTAAATTCTGCTCCACTCAGCCTGTCGACACAATTAGCTGTTAGAGTTGGTATGGTATGCTCTGTCCATTAGCTGTAACACCTGCAATTATGGCCGCTCGGACAGTAGTTTTCAATTTGTGATATTATGGCCACATTCTGCCTGATGCCCTCGTCATCACCCCCCCCCCCCCCAACCATCTCCTTTGTTTTTGGTTTGTTTGTTTAAAGTATAAGTATGTCGGCTTCAAAGCCTATGAGCAAGATTATCCTTGGCTTTTAAGCGCCTATCCAACCTGGCCAGAGGAAATTATTTTGGAGTAGAAATGTGGAAAATTTTTGAAATGTTTTTGTTGTTTTTATAATCATTTTATTTAAAGTTTGTCCGGACAGTGACGTCTTCGCCTACTCTTCATCCGACTTCGAACTGCCAAAAGTTCTTTAATATGCGTTTGTTTTGTTTGTGTTGGGGTTTAACGGCACATCAGCACGATATTGGCTATATTGTGCCTAATACGATGGATACATGTACAGAACTCCCCAGTGATAGGTGAAAATCCGCGAAGTAGACACATCTATTTATTATACATGTATTATTTTTTATTTACATGTACTATTTTTTATATACATGTATGTATTTTAATTCCTCCTAAATCCTCTCCACGCCTTCATGAACTTTTCTGTTGTTTTTGTCTTTTCTTTCTACACTCTAAAATCCTTTCTACACTCTTAAACGCACTTGTATATTGAGTGTACATGTATTTTATCTTAAAAATAATTTATATCAGGTCACAGAAACCCACCACATAATGAAGTATCCCGCAATATAAATTTACATGCAGTATATAGAAAAATCCGCGAGATTCCGAAAGGTGAACATCAAAATAGCGAGAGTTCACTGTAGTATTGTCAGATTTAAAGGAGACACCGCACTATGTTCTTAACTTCCTGTGAAACTTGCAAGACAGCTGTCTGCTAGGCAATTAAATCTTTATCAATTTAACAATAAATTCTGTCTATACTCGAGTACCCGATTAAGCTGATTTGACTCAAGAGGAAATGTGCCCTACTTACGAAATGCCGGGCCCTGTTCTATATAATTACCTCTTTCAACCACCTCAAGGCGGTTATCTCGGGTCGGGCCCCGTTCAGACTCTAACCCAGAAACTTCTGAATCCGAGTCTTACAGCCTAACCATTAGGCCACCCAATGGCGCTGTGGAACAAAGAGTTAAGGTGGCGTTAAAACGACATTCTTGTGCTGACACTACGAAATAAATTTAAACCAAAGAGAAACCGGGCTGGTTGTTGGCTATAAAACGATAGGTTGTAAAACGTTTAAAACGCTTGTATATATATAGGGACGATAGATACAAGCGAGGAAAAATGATGCTATTTGACAGAATACAGACATTTTGTGAAAAATACCGTATTCGTCTACCACATTACATTAATTTTTTGTTCAGCTTTACAGGAAATACCTAAATAAATGAATAAATCTGCATCTTTCAAGCAATGTTATCTCAAAGAATAGGTTATTACATTTTCGGAGTGAGAGGTCATAACTTTCATTTGCCGCTGAGCATAGGATCTGTTCACACCTGATCCCTTTGCCACTCTGAATAAGCAGCACTTGTCAGCGGTAAGTTATACCTAGTATGTTAGGCCTAATTGCCGGGTGTTCATATTCCATAATCATCTACCCTTCCACTCTTACTCCTACTTTTTTCCTAATGGCCCGGTCCTCTATGTGATTGGCTGTCTGTATGTCTGTCTGCCTGCGTACCTGTCTGACTCCCTGTTTGTCTATCTGCCTGTCTGCTTGTTTGACTGCCTGTTTCCCTGCTGTCTGTATGTCTATCTGCCCGTCTGTCTGCGTGCCTGTTTTTTACCTGCTTTCCTGTGTGTAAGCTTGTCTATCTGCCTGCTTTCTTATCTATCTGTCTACCGGCATGGCTGCCTGTCTGTCTGACTGTCTGTCTGCCTATTTAGCTGTCTGGTTTTTAAAACATTTTCTCTCTGTCTGCTCATCTACATGACTGTTTGCCTGCCTGCTTTCATCTGCCTGCATGTCTGTCTGTTTACCGGCTGGTCTGCCTACCCACCTGTTTGTCTGCATGCTTTCCTCTCTCTCTCTCTATCTGTCTTTCTCTCTTTCTACTGTTTGTCTGTCTAGCTAATGGGGAAAAGAAGAAGAAAAGAGACCCCTTCTAAAGCCAAAAGCGGAAAAAAAAAAAGTTTAGACATTCTTGTGTTGAAGACAATCAACTAAAGTTAAGAACAAAAGAACAGTCAAAGTTTGAAAATCTAAGATATTGATTACCCACTATCTTTTTCGTAACTTCTATAATCCACCTGTTGCAAATATTATGCATTCAGGAGGTCAGAAATGTAAGCACTCAAAAAAAAAAAAAAAAAAATGTTGGTTTCTAGATTATCATTATTTAGATCATAAATCCGACGGTAACCTATCATATCTTCACCACACACCCTCTACAATAAATAAACGGCTTATTAGCTCGCTTTGAAGTTTTCATGTACATACGGGTTTAAAATTGATGTCTAGCCTTGAAACTCCAACATAGAAATCACTTTAGTGCTCGGCAGTTTTTGTATCTAAGCTTTCAGAAACCAGAATCTTATAAACTGCAGATCTTTATTTTCACCTGCTTCTAAGATACCATTTCACTGTAGATTTTTATTAACCTGACATTTAAAAAAAAAAAATTCTTATTAACCTGACCATACCTATGCCAAATTCTGTTTCAAAACACGCACATGTTACTCTAAATTTTGTAGTCAAAACAGTGAAAAGATTGGAACAGATTTTCTAAAATAACGCTTTAGCGTTTAAATAATGTTTTATACTATAAATCTGGAGGGAGCAAAAAGAAAAAAAAAGCAAACAAATAAACAACAAACAAACAATAATTCCAACAGCTCGTACAATGACAGTCTTAAGGTTTGGTACATAAAACTACAGCAACGGACCGTTTAGTCCGTCGTAAAAACATACAATTGACACTTTATATGGGCACACTGTATATGTTACACGAAGGTGCATATAATCGATGAACAATAAATTAACGATAAGGTTGGTGAGAAAATGGACCGGTTGGGACTTTCTCAATACTCATAAGGTAATGGTGAAGGCGTCGTTTGTTTAACCCTAGAAATATCAAAGAGCCAACCTGCTTAAAGATTTGCTCATTAACACACTGACTTTCCAAATAAACATACAATGCAATAACAAACATCATTTCGTACAGTGTCTTAAAGGCTTGAACTGGTCTTTCTTTATCATAAATGATATGGAAACATTGACACACCATCGGACACTTTCAGGATTAGCAATGTACTATGACTTTAGAATGCTTGTCATATAGCTCTTGTATATGGCAAAAGGAAGTAATTTGGCTGACAGTCAAAATGG
This sequence comes from Peronia peronii, assembly GCA_039654565.1. Lineage (NCBI taxonomy): Eukaryota > Metazoa > Mollusca > Gastropoda > Systellommatophora > Onchidiidae > Peronia > Peronia peronii. The sequence continues at coordinate 6,192 of JBCEWB010880638.1, forward strand.
CGTATTACTATTAGGTTATCTTGTTGCCCTATTTGACATTATTGCTGCACATATAACATTAAGTTATACCTATATTGTATGAATTGTTCGCAATGCAATTTCAGGAAAGAGGCATGGAATCTCAATTACGTGACAATTCGTGACGATGATCACCACCTTTGATTGCAAAGAGATTCCCCAGTATTTTTGCCGTAGTTCGACTAGCGATCTGCCGCGGAGCCAAACCTCTCGTCACGTGGGGATTCAGATCGAGTCCATTGGTTCAGTAAAATGACATCCGTTCAAGAGGAGGGGCCACGGTCGTGGATACAAAACAAAATGGGAGAAAAAAAACCAAACAAACAAACAAAAAACTTGAAAAAGTATATTTTTACCACACATAATATGTTAGATATTTTCCACTATCGTAGTCTTTGAAAATGTTCATCCTGAGACCATTGCCCTGGAGCAAACTTAACAGGAAATCCGATCTCAAAAATAGACACCAATTATATGATTCTTCTCTTGCTAACTCGCAAGTTACCTGATACACCTGGTCTGGCTCATTAATTACCCTAGAACAGTGGTTCCCAACATTTTTGCACTCGCGACCCCCTATCCAAAAGCTTGAAACTCTCGCGACCCACTGTTAGAAGCAGCTTGATTTACATTGTTTTCTGTGATGGTGAGGGAAAGAAACATCTAACAAAAAAAAGTATTCAAAAATCCCACAGTTATTTGTAAGCAAACTAAATTTTAAATTATGCAAAAGCATGAAAAATGTAACTGATGCTTCATAAAAGATGCAACTCCCTTAGCTACATCATTTGATAATAATAATCAAATATGTGGCATTATTCAGGCGATGAGAACAATAAAAGAATGCAAACGAGGACAGTGGCTAGACATTCTACACAGCGGATGCATAGAATCATAACTCATGTGTTATTGAAATGTGAGAGAGAGAGAGAGAGAGAGAGAGGACAGAAAGAGAGAGAGAGAGAGAGATGAATGATTCTGCCTTATGCTAAATCCTATAGACAAGTTGGGCAAGGAGTACACTTAGTTTCTTATGTTCTCAAGTTTAGTTTCTCATGAGATTGTTTAGTTTCTGACCATGTTGATCATCACAAAGATGCTACGTCCTACAACCGAAAATAGAATACTTTTCTTACCATATCCGTAGTCAAAATGATGCCACCAAAACACACTATATTGTAACAATCCTCAAAACTGGCAAACGTAACGGTGAAGAGTTCAGACAAAAGTGCGAGTGTAAACACAAAAGCAAAGGACACTCCGGATATATGATCCGCGTTGGGAAGTGTATTACCATGTAGATGAATAGAGTAAAAAGGGACGCAGAGGACAGGGGAAACTTCAGTGATATCGATCTAGTTATCTCTAACATTACAGGAAACAGAGTATCCCATAAGGCAATACCTTTCATTCTGATGGCGACTTCACTGTGAACACATTCCGCTGTTGCATCTCGTGACACAACAGGTGACGCCACTCAATGAATTTGCATCTTTTTGGGTGAACTGGCCCACTGGCATAGCGCATGACTGTTGTCTACGCCCAGTTGGAGATACATATCCTCGAACTGGGAACCATAAATTGCGCCCATTTATACTTCGCCTCCTACTACAAATTAGTAGTCTCGCTTCATGGATATCGTGTGGCAGGCTGAATCAACTACCTGAGCCAAAATGACTATCGTAACCATCTGAGAATAGGCGCAGGACGCTTAAAGAGACCACCATACACAGCTCTCTGAGTTTAATTAACTTTGGGTCTGGTCCCGGGAGACCATTAGTTTTTTTCATTTATCTGGCTACCGTTTTTTAATAAAGTGCTCACGAGAGTGTTTGAATTGATAGATTTTGAAATCTTGGCATGTTATTGATAGAAAACAGATATTTGCTTGTCTTAATAAAGTTGTTGCTTAATTCATATGAGAATACAATTAAATGAGTATATAGAGTTAACAAGTAAGTGAATAGCCTTTCCGACAAGTATGAATCCCGATAGACTGAAACAACTATATCATCGCTCCAGTTTCTGGTGATGGACAGTTTCCTATTTACTTTGAAAAAACGCTTTTTCCCTGACATGGCTGTTTTGAGACTTGCCATTTCTCTTTTAACAAAATGAATAATGAATAAAATGCAATTTTAGAAAAGGAAGTACTGTAATAGACTGTCTTTCAACGTCATGGAAACTTATAACTGAATGAGTAGGAGAGTAACTGAATAATTGTGATGGAAAAACCTCAGCATTTCTGACTCATGGGAATTTGTCTATGATTTTATTTAAGCAAAACGTCGATCACACAAAAAGCTGCCTTTATCGAGTGTCTGACCACCCACTCGGCAGCTCCTCTGAGGTCTGGATGTCATGTGATCTCCATAAGTTTACAAAGCACAATGTCTTTGATCTAGGCACTACTACATTGTACTGTGAATAGGTTTACTGGGGTCTGCAGGCTAGCTTATTGTAACAACGCTCCCGAAGGCTAAGGTTGAAAAAATAAATGAAAACATAGCACAGCCAATTGGACGAGACTGAGTTCAGGAAGGACAAGTTAAACACTCACCAGGTGGATTTGGGATAATTACTACGGATTTTTTCCTAGTTGAGAAATTTATATTCATGTTTTGACAAGCTCATTTATGTTACCATTCATGCTCCATTAACCGTAGGTGTCTCTAGGACCGATCTGCCAAGTATTCACTGACTTTACTTGACATATAGATAACTTTCCAAATAGCATACAATATAGAACAAAGATCTTATATATTTTTGCTATTTGATCTAACCGTTCATTTCTTAGATGTGAATTGATATCCTCGTAGAAACGGTGGCATTTTCAAAAGTTTCTTCTAACATTTTTAGAGTTACCACCGGCTGCCGATAACCTTAACTACACATAGAGCTAAAAATCTCCTCAATATATGCACTTTCAATAAACACCAGACTGAGAGATGACCTCGGTTCTATTTGTCGGTAAACAATGGCCAAATGTTTTCATAACGAATGAAGCAATTACATTGGTTTAGTTTGCACGCTTTTTACAACATTCCCCCAGTCAAGGCATTCCGACGTGCAGCAGACAGACGTCGCATTCTTCCCGCGACGCCCTTAATGGTATAAGCAGAGAAAAGAAAGAAAGAAAGTTTGCAGGCTTTGGTGCAAAGTGTTTGACAGATCACGCTTCAGAATAGGTCTAATAATATTCTTGACGAAGGAACAAAAAAAAACTACGGTCTAGTTATACAGGTCGGTCTCAATAACCTCCACTTGGGCGATATTGAGCGTGTGGCATGATACGTAATCATCCGTCCAGAAAATAGGATATTGACTATGGATTTTATAGGCTCTGTTTGACCTAATTTCAGACCGAATCCTTTCAGTTTTCGGCTGGTTCCTCAGCTTCAGTGCAACAAAACCTACTTTGGCTCTTAGCCAAAATCGATCACTTTCTTGTCTATTATTACGACTCCTTACTCCTTTGATCACTTTAAAACAACAGATGGATAAGCAGGCAAGCAGACAGGCAGACAGGTAGACAAGCAGACAGGCAAGCAGACAGGCAATCAGACCGACCGACCGACTGACCGACGGACGGACCGACGGACAGACAGACAGACAGACAGATTGATTGATTGATTGATTGATTGATTGATTTTGGATTGGCAAAGGTAATTGAAATTAAGTGAATATTCAAAATATAAACTGGTGAAATGAATGAAAAATGGCCGATCAGCTACACTGTCGGTGAAGCACAAACTGGGCACTTGTTAGATAAGCAAAACACAGGACCTCTTGAGGAAAAAAAAAAAAGACATAAAATGTAGAGTCTGACTGACGTTGCCAGAGAAGTCAGATAATATAACAATAATGAAAGTGTCAGCGATAGCTATGATAATTACGGTAATAATAATAATAGTAATAACAAAATAAATAAGAAAGTGTGGAAGAAGGAGAGAGGGGGAAGAAAAGTTATCCAAGAAAAACATTACAATAAATGAAAGTGCTGGAATGCTAAACAACCAGCAGAATTAATAATTGTTCAGGGATTAGTCTATTTTGCGAGAAGCTCGCATAAACTTGAAGAGAGAAAGAAAAAAGAAGGAGAAAAAAGAAAGCAAGAAAGAGAGAAAAAAGGCAAGAAAGAATGCAAGAAGAAAGAAAGAAAGAAAGAAGAAAGAAAGAGAGAAAGAAAGAAAGAGAAAGAAAGAAAGAGAGAATTAACAGGCAAACAAACTGATTAATAAAAGCAGTGCATTAGACACAGTGTTACATCTGAAAAATAGTGTAAGCAAAACAGCGAAATAAAATCTATGGCAAAGTGAACTTCGAAAATGAGCACTACTTTTACATTACCGATGGCCTGCAAACCAGGGATCTTGTGTTTAAAAGTCTCATATTCAAGTGTCCCGTCCACGGAAAGTTTTACGTGAAAATCCTCACTGGCACTGAAAAAAGAAAACACAAACCTGAAACAAAACAAACTCAGCCCCTTTCGGAATTTTGCGCCACTTACTGTAATGCCATCTTACCTGAGTTATCTTACAAAATGTTCTTAAACTTGGCTTTAATTAAGTTCTTAAAGGGTGATTTCACTATATCAAGTGTTTGGCAAGAGACTGCACAGTGCTAGCCTGTCTATATCTTATTCTGCTCACTCTATAGTCTAAATCCAGGACACAGATATTCGGTCCGATCATTGAGGCGTGGCTGCCTCATGAAGGAAAGCGTCGTAGCCCATGCCCGCACGCACGTACACACGCGCACCCACCACTGACTGGCTCACCTACGGAAGTGTCGCTAGGGATAATCGATCGGCAAACGCGAACTAAAGCGTAATGGGGTCGCCGTGGCCGTATGGTTAGGCGTTTGCTTCTCAGCGAAAAACGCACGTCGTGGACGTCGCGGATTTGAATTTTAGATTCTACCGTCGGGGGATAGGAGGGATTCAAAGATCTGGACTTACATTTTTTTTTTTTGTGCAGTTACTCAATGGTCCCCTGGCTTCATGGGTTGGAATGCCTGACGTCTAGCATACTCAGTTAAAGGCGAATATATTTCGGAGGTCCCGTGTATATGTTATGTACGTTAAAGAACTCTTGGCAATTCAAAATCGAATAAAGCGGAGGCGATCCTGTTCGGGTAAAATTTCCAAATTCTTCACCCACTAAAATTCTTCTCACCAAAAACAGGGCATGCACTTAAAGCTGATATAATCCTACTTTCTTAGAATTGAAAAACAACAACATAATAATAAAAACAACAGCTAAAGCAAAGAAAAGAAGGGATGGAAAGGAGAGAGTGTAGAAAAGATAAGGTGGCTCTCCTCTAAGAAGATTGTAAAACGTTTTCTTTACGCCTTTCAACCTTTTGCGGGTGGTTATCTCGGATTGTGAGAGGGGCGGGAAAGGAGGGAGGACAATGGATCGGTCAGGCAAAGTTAAGAATCACGCGGGGGCAGAAGTCATTGAAAGGTTTATTGAAAGATGCACACGATACTAGAATGGTTAGATTCAAGTTTTGAAAGAACTTTGTAGTTTTGTAGTTTTGTGTGTATGTGTGTGTGTGTGAGTGTGTTTATATTACACTCACCTGTGTTTTGGTAGAGATGAAATTAAACTGGACTTTTTTTTTATTTATATTATTATTTTAGTTTTTTTTTATCTTGAAACCATGACGGAATAGGCAGCACTAAGTTAGCAATGTAAATATGACAGGATGTATTCCCCTCTCCTTCCCCCCTCCCCAGGCACACACACACGCACACACACACGCACAATCGACAAAGTAATAATAACAATAACAATAATAATAGTATACGTTCCTTTTCCTGACTTCAGTCACGCTTTGAATAATGACAAAAGTCGGTAGGTTCCTCAGCTGAGAAAATGAGAGCCTCAGAGTAAAATATTGTTCAATGGCTGAATGCTCGCTGGCAGATGGTAGGCCATAAAGCTATTTGCATAGATAGGTCAAGACTAGTTTTTATACAGTAGTTCTTTGGGATTTAAATTAATCGATTCCTTGTCAGTTGGTAAATTGCCAAATGACCGCTTTGCAGCAAAGCTTAAATGGATTTTGCTGAGAGAAATTTGCAGTACCTGTATCGGAGATATGATGCCAGTGAATTTTTAATGGTGATTGTAATGTGAATCTATAGAGAGAGGGGGAGGGAGAGAGAGAGAGAGAGAGAGAGGAGGTGGAAGAGGAGGAGGAGGACGAGGAAGAGGAGAGAGAGAGATCTTTTGTGTTATCGCATATGGTAAATTACATATAATTTTTTGTTGGGTGACGATTGTCTATTACCTGAACAGCGATCATTTCATCATACAGCATACACATAATGAATAAGTTACTGACCGTAAGGCACATCTGATTTTTAGCACTTTTAATGTTGGAGACACTGATATGTCAACTACTCGTATTATCTTGTTTAGTTTTCAGTGCCAAGTTTTGTGTGCGGAAAAGAAAGGAAAATACACTCAACATCTGTGTTAAATTCTGATCACATGTGTGCAAAGATGATTGGCTATGAAAAAGAGGTGTTGAGCAAGCAGTATACAGAGGAAACAAAATCTCTTTACTTCATGTCATTCGAAAGAGTGAAAAGAAAAGATAACATTTTAACATTAAAAAGAAAACGTTCTCTTCATAACATTTTTTGGGATTTTTTTTTTTCATGGCGTATATTCCAAGCAAACGGTACAAAGTGATTTTTTCCCCACCGCTTATTCGACATCTCTTTTGTCTGACAAAGAGAAGTAGTAGGGCCGGACACAGGGATCTCCCATTATGTCACACCTGCTTGCAAGTCAGAGACTTAGTCCGAACAGATCTCGACAAAACGCCTGTTTTTGTAAAGTTTAATTATTTGCACATTTATTCAAAGCTTTCTACACTATTGAACGGTAACTTATTGCATCACCTCAACCTGTAAAACTGCATCCTGTTCACTGTCTGTTAAAGGAAAGATGTCATAACAAAATCGCGACTTTTTTTTTTTTTTTGGAAAGAGCGCTTTCAAAGACAATGTCTTATGTCAAACTACACCCAGACTAAGTCCAAAGTCTCACAGCTATTCAGATTTTGCATGACATCCCCATAAAAGCAGCCGGTAAACTCTACGTGTAATTCAACGCACGTGTCTATCTCCGCTCACACATGTGTTTCTTTATACGATGTGTTCATGTCTAAATACTCATCATTCGTCATTCGTCAAGAACTGCCTGGCCATGAGCAAAGCATGTACACAAATCAGCGTGTGAGCGAAAATTTCTCGGTCATGAAACCGATCTCGAACTACTTCGTTTTACTCGAACACACTCATACAATATTCATCGTCATCGCCCATGTGTTCCTTCAGGCAGAGGGCCATGGACCATTGACCCATTTCTTGGCCTTTTTTTTTCCTAATGGGCTCCCATCCTCAGGCCTAGCTGGTGGTGCTCATGCAGCTATTTGGCTTTCTCAGAGTCTGACTTGTCCATCCGTTTCCTATCAATGAGCCATTTTGACCGTCAGCCCTTTTACTTCCTTTTCCCAAGTATAAAAGGTGGGATACAAACATTGCAAAGAAGGAAAAACATTTTGTTCTTGTAATTTGAAACAGAAGTGACGGAAAATATTGAAAATTTAATTCATTATGTTATAACAACGTGTTTTTCTCACTGTGACAATATGAAAAAAAATAATCTTTTGTTTGGAATGTTTCAAATAACAGGAGCTAAAGTAATTGTTCCTTTCTTACAATGCTTGTCTTATATCTTTTGTAGTTTGCAAAGGTAAGTTATTCACCAGGTTACCCCTGCTTGGGCCCTGGGTATAGAAGTAGGTTCTTTGCTCCCACCTGCAGGCGGTGAAAGCCCGCTATCTGTGGGATGTCTCCATGGAATGTCATCCTCGACGTTCCATGGGTGACATCTCTTCTCTCTCTCTCTCTCCTTACTCCTGTCTTCTGTCCCATTCTCTTTCCTCTCTTCTTCTTGACCTGTAAACGTATCTTACCGTATTTGGCACAATATAGCCGTGATTGTGCTGATGTGCCGTTAAACCCCAGCACAAACAACAAACAAACAATATTCACCAGGGTGGTGAAAAAGAAAAAGGTTATTAGCTCCTCTGTAGCCTCTTCGGTGATGAAAAGGCCTTTGCTTTGTCGTATTATTCGAAATCCTTTGTCCAAGAGTGTTGTGAGCCCATTAATTCAGTCTGTAATGCTGCCGCTTTCGGGCCTATCTGAAGCCATTTAGATAACTTTCTAAAGAAGGGACATTTTATTGTTATGTTCTGTAATACGTCTTTCAATCTCCTAGTGAAGGTTATCTCGACGGGTTATTTTATTGTGAAGAAGGCTAAAGACAATGCACTTTTCAAAGAAGAAAAAACTGCTGGTTCATTTATATTGCTATAAAATCTGGGCAAAACTCCCCAGAAACCTAGTTTTGAGACATGAGAAATCACTCTGATTGCCTTGCATTTCCGAAAAGCTCAATCAATAGATCCAGGCTTTGCTTGGTTCTTTCCTAAACATAGACCGGTCAGAAACAGGGACACACACGAGGACCGACCGACTTAGCTTTGTATTGCTGCAGAGCCACGGCGAAGCATTCAACCGTAGTGCTCATGCTGTTCTTAACACTGCGACAGACCATTGCCACCGCCAGAGACCCTGCACAGCATTCAAATCAATCTGATTGATGTCAACACTGCATCGATCGGCTGACTATCAACGCCCTTTTTACACTGATGGAAATCATTAAAAGACTCCCCCTAATCATCGATCATTTTCTGCTGTGAGAAATTTACTGCAGGCGCATTGAAGAGCGGCCTTCGACTTTCAGCTATGCTTTATCGATTATTCATGTATTTGACTTAGCTGCTATTGGTCAATGAAGAACTTTACTGACAACGCTAAAACGATTCATGTACGAGACTTAATAAACTCAGCAATGTGTATTTTCTTCATTTCACTGGTCCTTCGCAACACTACAGTTTAAGAATTATAATAACAATAATGGTAATAATCATAATAATAATACCTGTAATAACAATAACAATATATGATAAACAATCTCAAACGATAAAGTCCAGCCCAGCACTTCTTTCATTTGTGGACCCTCATGTAGGGTCTCAAGCCAATGTTATGATAATAATAATAATCATAAAATAATAAATAACAGTAACAATTAAAATACATGTGATAATAATGATGGTGGTGAAATGTCTCTTAAAAGAGTTCGGTACTGTCCCTCCTTCCTACCTTCCTTCCTTCCTTCCTTCCTTCCTTCCTTCCTTCCTTCCTCCCTTCCTTTCTTTCTTTGTTTCGTTCTTTCGTTCTTACTCTCTTTCTTTCTTCCCTTCATTTCTTTGTTTTCTTTCTCTTTCTCTCTCTCTCTCCTTCTCATTGCACACATACATATACACAGCATACACATAGAGTTCCCAGATATACCACGATCCAGCTGACCATGAAACTAAAAAAAAAAAAAGTCATTGGGAAACATTTTCAGTTTTATATTTTAACGTTACTGAGACACCAAGATGTCTTATTCAGTACAAAAGGGAGGGCGGGGGTGGGGGGGGGGGAGTAAAAAAAAAAAACAACAAAAAAGGGAAA
>JBCEWB010880749.1:0-15816 GCA_039654565.1 Peronia peronii
AAGGGGGGGGGATCTCTCATAAGGGGGGGGGGGAAGAGGGGGGGCATCTCTCATAGAAAAGATGGAGCAAACAATTCATGTCTCTGTGGAACTCTTTAGTTTAGACAAACATTCATCACTGTCTTCCGGTTCGAAAAAAGAGTTGCATTGAGTTGGTTTTTTTTTTTTTTTTTATCCGTTCCAGGTTTGTCTAGTCCACGGGTTTCCAAGATGCGCCATGACCTCGGGAATTCGAAGCCTTGGCAGGGATGGGGTGTGGGGTGGGGCGGGTAGCCTTGCTAGCAGTGGCTTGGGATAAAATCTCACTGGCTGGACTGAATAGCTGTTGGAACCAATATTGATATTATTGTAAGATCAGTTGTGTTCTTTTAGTGAATCAGAGTTAGACCAATGTAGTGATTTAGTTTACTACAAGATAATTACTTTATTCTTAAGTAAATGTTTTCTCTCTCCATCACAGAAAATAAAAATGTAAATCAAGCTGCTGACAATAGACGGTCGCCTGGTTCTCAAGCTTTTGGGTAAGGGTTGGCCAGTGCAAAAACGTCGGGAATCACTGGCCTAGTCTCTTTTCTTACTTACTCTTTAGTTGTTGATGTTGAGAAAGCTTCTTTCTGGCGTTTACAGGAAAAGTTACTTCTCCTACACTGTTTGATTATTGTTCTGGGGATATGATTTGGGCACAAGCCAGGAGGCAAAGTCATAATCGAATTTCTGTTTTCGGTGTCAGACCATTTTCTCTTTTCCACATTTTACCTCCCCTAAAACCTCACCATATGATGGTTTACATATAACAGCAGTCTAGAGTCTAGTAAATCTTCCTCAATTCGACGAGAAACATGATTGTATAGAGTAGATTTTATAAAAAAAACAGACACAGACGCATTTTTTGGCCGAGGCAGACGCAGTATCCTTAAATGTTTTATGTGGATTTTTTTTCGGCAGGAGTAAAGTTAAAATATCGGAAAATCAATCCAAGTCATTCAGAGGTCGGTTTTGAATACTGTTTCACAGATTTTCAAAGAGAGAGAGAGAGAGAGAGAGAGAAAGATACGTGAAGTAAACAAAAAATATAATCCAAGCCGACCGTTTTTTTTTGCTGCTGTCGTTGTCGTCGTCGTTATTGTTGTTATTGTTGTTGTTATAGTTATTGTTGTTATTGTTGTTGTTGGTATTGTTGTTGTTGTTGTTGGTGTTGTTGTTGTTGTTGTTGTTGTTGTGGTGAATGTGTATTTGAGTTCTATTATCAGTTTCACAGTTCCTAATTTTAGCTGAACAAATAAAATGAAACCTGGGCAGGGGAGCGAGCAAGCAGTCGGATGTTTGAACCATTGCTAATTAGTTGGCCTGCCAGTCTCGTCTCTTTTCTTTCTTTTGACAAAAGCAATTTTCCACTGGATCTGGAGAGTCCTGTCCTCAAAAGTGCATAAATCATTGTCAGCATTTCTGAAACAGTTAAGAAAAAAAAAACGGTTATAGTAGAAGTTATCCACATGCATTTTGATGATTTGAATTACACTAATTTGATACTATTGAATTAACATTTATTTTTTTTGTCAGTGACATTTCCTGACAGTGTTCTTGCTTAGGAATACCATAAGACATCAGCTGCATTTCGACTTAAGTCTGAATTATTGTAGATCAGTGACTCTATAGAGGTGTCTTTACCTCAGACAATGACAGCTTGTGCGGGAGAATTCTCACTGATTCTCTTTACAGTATCAAAATCTTTACCAAAGGACTTTTGTCTTTACCACGGAAAGTAACCGACTGTCTCTAATCCTATTTTCCTCTTACATTTCGATCTAGACTGACATGATTAAACCTAATGAACCTAGAAAATACAAAAAGATACTTAACTAAGGGCCATTAAACTTGTAGTGAACTTAAGACACCATAGCATCAGAAAAATTTGAGAAATTCATTTTCTATAGAGGAAATCACTCGGACTAATGAAGATGTCAGATACAACGTTAACCCATTCTCTGCAAGGAAAGTATCATATCCGTAGCATTAGGCCATATAGAATTAATTGAGATTAATCGTCCATTTATTATTCTTTTATTTACATCCTCGTCAATAACATTAGTCCCTGATCTGATAGGCTACATTCAGTGAATAGTATCAAAATGTGTTTATCATTGATTTCAAGCATTATTTCATTATTCCGTGAGCTGATCAGCAGGTCAGTTTGATCAACGGTATTCAGTCTTGTCAGCCAGGCCAGAAAGATGTGCCAGGAAGTTTCTTGCTTATTTATTAAGTGCAGGCAAGTCGCCTTCACCTAAGATAACGTTTCCTGTAAACTTAGCATGCTGATTCCGTCAGTTAGAAACCGCTCTTCAAATGACATGGGTTTTGCGGAGTTTTGCAAGAGAGAATATGGTGAAAATAATGACATAAAGAATATAAAATAGTGAGAGTAACTTGATTCCTTTTCGAGAAGAAATTTCCTTCACAAGAGAGGGAATGGTGAGATAATAATGAGACACATATTTCATACAATCCTCACACATTTTGCTAACATACTCAGTAGATATATTACGAATTTACTACATATAATATAAAACACTAGTAGGAATTGAAGAGCATGATACTGATGGTAGAAATGAATTCGTACATGGTCCTTCGTTTGTTCGGGTTTGTTGTGCGTCAATTCCTCTCAGAATAATTAAATCATTATGAAGTGAATGGGACTGACTCACGTTCCATTCCCTAACGCTTCCATGTCCCACTTCTGATAAAGAACAAAAGAGTGACATTCATTCCTCACGCCCGTTGTCTCCAAGACCGGCCAGCGGAATAGAGTTATTACTGGGCTTATGCCCACATATAATTTACCAATTATTCATCTGGTGGAGGCCAAGATATTGTGCATTTGAAATTTTCTGGCACGTTGTCCCGTAATTTACCCGATCGACAATCTGATATAATCTTTGTTAAAGTGAAGACAGAGAACAAGATTAATTGTTAAGTTGTCCAAATTATCTGGGGGATTACATTAAATTATCGTTACACATCACCACTTTCATCTATATTGAAGTTGTATTGAAGTTATATTGAAGTCTGAGTGATATCACTTTCTGTCTTGCTAGATTATTTCAAGAGATTGAGTTTGTTGTTGTTGTTTAGTTCTTTATCATTTAGCTCGTATATTATCATTTTCTGGATAATTAATTTGCTTCAGTGCTATTCGCTTCAAGATTTTTATTTATTTATTTTTTTATTTAATAAATTTATTTATTTATTTATTTGTGAGTCATTATGTTGGATTTCTTTTGTTCCCCTCTGCCACTCTCTTTGCTTTTATTTTTAATATCTTTCTGCTGTTCATCTTCTCTTATTTCTTTCTTCACTACCTCCCTTCCAACGCCCTTCTAACACCGCCAAATTCCGCTTTGTGTTTATGTGTGTGTTTGTTTTTTTTGTTAATCCTGTCAATGTTATGTCTCCAGGTCTTCACGATCATCATCTTTTTCTTTTTTTCTCTCTTCTTCTTGTACAGCCGGCACGTTATTTAGTTTTTGCCTGTTCTTTCTCCCCTCGCTTTCTTTCTCTCTTCTGTCACTCTTGCTCACTCATTTCCTTTCCTGCACCTCATCATTCTTGTTTTGTTTTGTTTTTAATTTTAAAAAATCTAGATCGTCTCTTGCACACAAGATATGAACGCCTAGTCGGGTTTCTGCAACATTTTTTTCCCACAGTACCTATTAAAATCATTCATAACTGTCATTTTTAGCAAATCCTCTTTTGAGCGCCAAGGCTTCCTAGAGAGTCAGAGTTCTTGACCTAGATCTATAAATATTATAAATATTGGATCACAGCGACGATAACTATGTACTGTAAATATGTGTGTAAGTGCGTGTATATGTATATGCGTTTTCCTTCTTTCTATGTTATTTTCTTTCTTTGCTTTTCTCGGCCCCAGAGTCTACAAGCAAAACTAGTATTCTTTTCAATCTAGGAGATTTTTTAAAATTAAAATTCAAAGCCAATATAGTATTGCAATATCATTTAGATCTTACTTCAGTTGGGCTTTTTCCTCAAACAGGAGAATAGTAGAACAGACAGAAATAAGATTAGAAGAAAAAAAAAACAGATACATATCATAATAAAAAGAACTAAAAATTGATATTTCTGGAACTTGTGTAGTCTTTTCATTGAAAACCCCATAAATGTTAAAAAGTGTAAACTTATTTCTTTACAGACACACTGATAGTTAAGCTGTACAAAAACCTTCACAAGTATGCTTTTTTTCCCCTTTGGGTGGATAAAATCTAGCCATATTCTCTTTTTTAGCCACATATTTTCGCGCTGTTTTGGTATAATAATGCAGAATCTTCAGAAACAGAATCCTCTGGATAAAGAAATATGGATAGCAAAGCAATTGATCATTCCATTTTCTTTCCACAAACGACATTTTAGCGCATCTCTACTTGCAAGAGGAAATGCCTGCCTTAGGTGGCCATAACATTCATGAATGCTTTTCTAACTTACTGGCTAAGTTGATGAACTGTGGAGAAACATTTATTGGTCTTGCAAATTGAATTGAACTTCGTCAATTTATTACCTATTCTCTTTGTATTTATAACTAACTGACGGGTAACTACAGTGTCAATGGACTGAAGTTTGCTCGTTTATTAATTTCAACTTGTATTTATTATTCTCTGGGATTAACTAGGGTTTCCGTAAAATAGACTTTAAACTCTTATAATTTATTTCCTTTTGTCCTAATTATTTCCTGGATAGTATCTACGGTGTCTTCCGTTTAGATCTGTCAGTTGCTTTATAGCCTTGATTCCTCTTGTCTTACTCTGACCGGTAACTGCAGTGTGAGTGGAAAAGGAATTTACTCATTTATAACTTTCATTTTGTGCTTGTCAATCTCCAGCGGGTAACTGCGATATCCATGGAATGATCTTTGCCAGTTATACTTCTTTTATCTTTGTCTCACTTGTTACTCGGTATCTGTGAAATGGTTGATTTATCATAACTTTTTTGTTTGTCCTACCAATTCTCTGACAGGTAACTATGGTGTCCGTGGGATGGAAAAGTTCACAGACCTGGCACGGGCCAAAGGCGTGTGTATAGCAACCTCAGACAACGTGGCCAGCACGGCAGAGGACGAGGCCTTCGACAAAGTGCTGGACAATCTCCTCCAGACTCCCAATGCCACGGTGGTGGTTTGCTTCTGTGAGGGCATGACTGTCAAGAAACTGATCATGGCCACAGTCAGACGGAATGTGGAGGGTCGCTTTTTGATTTTGGGCAGGTAAAGAAGCCACAGGGAACATTGATATCGGGATTTAGGTTTTACTTTAGATATATCTCCCTTGGCGTACCTCTTTCTTGTCTCTGTCTCTGTCTATCTTTCTTCTTGTTTGTCTGTCTTCCTGCCTGTCTGTCTGTCTGTCTGTCTGCCTGTCTCTATAGCTCACTCAATCTGTTGGTATGTTTGGGGACATGTAGAATTTTTAGAAATAATTAGAATATTATTATTAATTTTGGAAAAAATCTTCGAAACAGGATTAGAAAAAAAAGAAGAAAAAAAAAAGAAAAAAAAAATGACAGACAAAAATATGCGGGCAATGCAAATGTTGGTACAGTCATTCAATATGATAGCAGAGTCCTCTTTAGATAAGAAGACAACCACTATGATTATACTCAAAGGAATGCCAGCTACTTAGCAACAATCTGAGTTACAGCTTTAGAAGAGAAAATTTAAACCATTGATCGCTGACCAGACTAGGGAAGCAAGTCAGTGAATGGAAGAAATATAACCTCAGTAATATGCATCCGCACTAGGGCCTCTACTTTTTCTTCCCTGTCGAACTCCGAATAAAAGCAACGTCTAACATTCTTTAATTTGGAATGAATATTTTAGCGAGAATTGGAACAAAAAGTGGATAATGATGCAATCTAGCTGAAATGCTTCATTTTCTCATTCTGCGGCCATTTTGGGTTTTAAAAAATACTACAAGACCTTGCAAAATATACAAAGCTCCCTTCAGGTGGTAGTCCTTGTTTGTTTGTTTTTGTCTTTGTTGTTGTTTTGTCTTTCCTCGTATACCGTTGGAGATGGGCCATAGGTGTGGTTTCGGTGACTGACAGTTGATTTTTGTGTCCATTATCTTTTCCACTCCGTTCAACCGCCGTTCCCTTGGTAGTCCTCTGTCTCTGAAGCCTGATTTCCTTATATTGAAGGCTGTCCATATTGGCTGTTCAGGTGACATCCTCAAGGTTTGCTAAATCCACTTTATTGTGTATTCCAATGCTGTACAGCTACTAAAATGTCAAAGAATCGCCTAACTAATTTCATCGTAGAACCTAATCCAGATCTTTGTTTCTCTCTCTCTCTCTCTCTCTCTCTCTCTCTCTCTCTCTCTCTCTCTCTCTCTTCCAGTGACGGCTGGGGAAACAGGCTGGACGTTGTTGACAGTCAGGAGTCTGCAGCAGTGGGCTACATGTCCATTAAGCTGTACTCCCCGTCTGTCGAGGACTTTGGAACACATTATGGCAAGCTGACGCCCAACGGATCTTCCAAGAACCCCTGGTTTGAAGAATTCTGGGAGTGGAGGTTCAAATGTTCACTCAATAAGAACGATCTGAAAGGTTATACACGTGCATGCCAGGGTGAGTATTACTAAATATTGTGCTGTCAAGCCAGACTATTGCACATCAGGTGACATAATATACTGATTGTTATCGACGCACTTGTTGGCGCGGAGCATTTTCTCAACGCGGTGTCATTACATAAATCTGTAACTTTCTTTCCTATTCATCATATTGTCCATTTTCTTTAAAATTTATGGTGACAAACTTTTGGAAGTAAATTTCTCAACATTTATAAAGCACGCTCTGGCTGTGGGGTTGAAGTGTTTCTCAAGTCTTAGACAATTCCCAGACAGAACTTGTATTTTTATGTGTTCTTTTCAGGCATGAAATAATGGATGAACAGTCGGCAACTTCATCAGATCTAGACAATTTATTATGTTTTATTTTCGAAGGAATTATCATTTTTCTGCATTTTGCCCGAAACATTAGAGCCAGATATACAGAGTCAAGCTGACCAAAGCATAATATTCACTTAGAAAACGAAGATAACACCTGAGATTACAGTGTGTGGTTGGTTTATGGCAGAAATCCTGAAACTCTAGAAATGAAAATTCCGAAGACGAATGTAAAACAAACAATAAGATGAAGGTTCTGGCTGGAAAAGAAATAAACATGTGTGTTTTATGGAGCATTTGGCTTTGATCAGCGTACGTGGCATCAGTAGGGATTCGCAATCCTCTTAGAAAATGATGATGTATCTGTGAACAGAATGTTTGTCTGATGAAACTACATTTTACTGCCCAGCTTGTATAATATTACATTCTCTCTGTAATGGAATACGTTCGATTGCAACACAATTTAACTACGATAATACGTGTACAGACTTCAGGACGACCTATTGATAACTGGAGAGAATTTCAAAAAATACTTAGAGAATTTTTTCTATGAGGCATGTCTGATGAAAGTATATTGATCCTTTGCATATCTTTGTAATCAAATTATTTAATTCCTTTTCCACTTACGTTTGATTGAAGTCAACGCGAGATTGGATGTTGAAGTGCGTCAGTCTTTGACATGATGGAAAGTTTTTACTTGCTTAACGTCTAGCTTTGTGAGATGTCTTAGCTTCTTTCAGGGTATATCCTCTGCATGGCGCATACTTAAGACAGCAAGTTTCATGGCATATCCTCTGCGGGACTCATTGGAAGACAGTGTATTTCAGGCAAATCTTCTGTAAGGCTCATACTTTAGACATTAAGTTTCAAGGTATATCCTCTGCAGGGCTCATATTTATAACAGTAAGATCAAACAGAGGTTTAAAGTTGGGGACATGGTGTAAATCTATTGTCTGAACTATTTTTGTCAGTCATTTTGTCAAATTGATTCAAGCTCAGAATTATCATAATAATATAAGTATTTAATGTATGTTATTGCTTGCCGGCTTCCCAGTGTTCTTATCTTTTGAAACATCGAGACTAGTAAAATAATTGCCAAGAATAGTACAAACAGCTTGCTATTTCAGTGTCTTGGTTGCAGCAGAATCTTGCAATGATGTAAAAAAAATAGTATAAAACGTAATTTTTACTTTTACGTTAATAGTCCATTGCAACCTTAACCGAGTAACTGTGATTCTGAGAATCCACATTTAGAAGGGTCCTAATTTAGAAACAGTTTCTAAAAGTAGGGACGTTGTCTCTTACATTCATTTCTTAATCTGAAAAGACTTCCCATAACTGATATTCTGTGAACATATCCCTGATGACATTTTTGCTTTATAAAGAACTGCTAATACTCATATATGGGATCGAGAACCGAGACATCTTCTTACGGCCAATTCCAAACCTAATAACCAGAGGGGAAAAAAAAAGTTTATCTTATTGTGAAATTGTTCCGGGTTTTTCAAAACTTTTCTTCAATAGACAGCTATTTTATGTTATTGCTATATTATTGTTATTATTACTTTGTCTGTCTGTGCGAACTATATCTATTGCTCTGCTTCGTCAAAAATTGGTGGAATGGGATCTTTCTTATCCTGTATTAACAGAGGAAAAACACTCACGATAATGAAAAGGACACGAAAAGATTCGAGTTTTCAGTAATGATTGGAATGAGGAAAAATGAAAAGAGAAGATTAGAGCTTTCAGCAATGATTTTGGTGTTGAATAAAGAAATGAAAAAGATTCCAGTTATCAGTTATGATTGATAATAAATAATGGACCGAAAAGAATTGAGTTATCAGAAATGATTGGGGTGATGACTAATAAAACAACAATAGCCAAAGACAAAACATACAGAACAAAACAAAAACAAGAAGTAAATAAATAAATAAATAAATAAATAATAAATAATAATAAATAAAGAATAAATAAGTAAATAAATAAATACATAAATAAACATAAAATAAAATAAATCGAATTATCAGAAACGATTGGAATCATGAAAAATGAAACAAAAAGATTTTTGAGTTATTATCTGTATGGATTGATATGAGGAACACGAAAATGAAACGATTCGAGTTATTATGTAAAATTGATTGGCATTATGAATAAATGAACAGAAAATGTTCCATTTATCAGTTACGATTGAGATAATGAATAATGACTGTCTGAACTTTATTGCTTGTTCATCTACGCATACATTCGTTCTTTGATGTGTTTTGGCAAGCGATGTTCTCAGCAGCTTTGTGGCTATTAAGAACTGTAGAATCATAATTGTCCTGTCCTGATGTAACGGTCTCATGAACACGGACATGATGTGCGTAGGCGTAGGATTATTTCATAATTGAATAGGCTCCCAATGTTAATGCAACCCCTCTTCACGGTAAGCGCCAATGGTGGCCAAATTACTACAGCAAGAGCGTATCATGTCAAACCAAAGTAATATATCACGGATGATCCTTTGTTTACCATTATTGAGTTCGCGCGCTTCTCCTCATCTTCCTTCACTGTTGTCCAGCGCCGTTTGTTCTGCTAATATTTAGTTTCGATGGTATTCCGTATTTTTTGTTTGTCCATAGCCTCTATCTACTGAGAACGGAGAGGGGGAAGGAGGAAGGGAAGAGTGGGTGGGCAGGACGGTCCTCCGATGGCCCAGTACGATGAGGCACAGTGTACTGTTGTCATTATGTATTTATTCAGGATCAGTGTGGTATCATAGGAAGTTGGTACCGGGTTTTAGGCCTTTTCTCTTTTCCCATCCTTCGTTGTTAACATCACATCTGGCGCCAAAAGATAATATAATATTACTTCGTGATGACGTGATGTTGAATGAAAATCCTACTACAAAGCAAACTCTCAAGTCAGAGACAGATTATCGTGCACCGGTAATAAGTCAGATCCCTACCAATAAATAGATGAATGAATAATTAGATAAAGAGATATATGAAATGTGAATAAATATTTAGTAAAAAATGAATAAATGAACGACTGGGTGAAAAAATATAAATAAGTAATAAATGGATAAATAAATAAATGAATAATAGATAAATAACTAAATACATTTATTAATAAAGATTTAAAGAAATGAATAAGTAAAGTTAGCGTAAACGAAGGGAAGAAAAAAGAAATAAAGAAATACATATATAACTAAAAAAATACCAGCGTCGCTATCCAGTCAGATTTGAGACGCGACACTATGGAATCACTATGAAAACGAGACTTCCGGAGAATTACGATTTTTTTTCAACATTGAGTACATTTTTAATGCATTTTTTTCACAAGATCCATCTATGTTTATTTAGAATTGCATTTCAGAGTTAAATTTGCTGATATATATTGAGTGAAAGTTAAATTATATTTTAGATACACGAACTAAATGAGAATCAATAGGATTAACAACATTAATCGGACATGTTTTCAACATTTCAGCTGCAGCTTTAGGTAATTCCATTCTCTTTAATGGCCAATATCTCCACTTCTATTCAAAGTAGAACGAAATATTGTTCACCGACAGAAAGAGAAATGAATGTGCTTTAATATGAAACCAATAACTCCATGATACTCAGAAATTTATCAGCGCCTGATACTTCGGAGCACAAGATGGCCAATTTTCTCAGCAACATTTAAGGATCCGGTACCACAACGGTTAATATGACTATTTCAGAAAAAATGGCGTCTTCGATCTGAGACCAGTGCTTCGATCTTCTGGTCCCTAGCTCGCAAGTAAAGTCTGCAGTTTAGGGTTATTTTCAATCCAGCATAAAATATTTTGATCCAAAGTTT
The DNA here is from genome assembly GCA_039654565.1 of Peronia peronii. Classification (NCBI taxonomy): domain Eukaryota; kingdom Metazoa; phylum Mollusca; class Gastropoda; order Systellommatophora; family Onchidiidae; genus Peronia; species Peronia peronii. The sequence goes on from JBCEWB010880749.1 coordinate 10,776, forward strand.
GACAATATTGAGAGAACAAAAAAAAAAAAGCAGATAAACAAATAATGTTAGGAACTAATAATATTTCAAAACTGTTGTGACTTTGGTCTTATGTAATTTTTCTGTTATATTCCTTTGGTTTCACTCGAAAGGTTGGGTGAAAACTGTGGAACTTTTTTTAAGATTTAATTTATGTCACCTTCCCGTCCCCTCCCTCTTTCCCTTCCTCTCCCCCACATATATACTTGAGGTGTACACCCATGGCAGCTGCCTAATTGACATACCTATAGCGTCATCCCTAGTCATAATACTGTAATGAAGAACAGAGCTGAACCTCTGCCATCTTGCTCCCCCCCCCCCCCCCCCCTCCCTCTCCCTGGCTAACGCACACAGGTCAGCAAATAGAAATGATTATTTATACTCGCAGATCGAAGCTGGAACAAAGGCTGATTGTTTTACCAACGAATGAATGCTGGATATCTCGCTAACAAAGCTGATCACACGGGATCCATTTCCTTCTCTTTCTTTTGTTCACTCGCTCTCATTTTTCTTTCTGTCTCTTTGTGTCTGTCTTTCTGTCTCTATCTATGCGTATTTTTTTCTTTCTCTCTTCTTTGCCCCTTTCACTCACTCATTTTCTTTGTCTCTCTTTGCCTCTCTCTTCTCTCTCCCTGTGTGTCTCTGTATGCTTTTGAATCTCTTTTTTCATCCCTGTCTCTCTGTCAGTGTTTCTCTTCTTCCTCTGTTGTACATCTCTCTCTCTCTCTCGCTCTCTTCTGGAAAAGAACATGTACAACTATAGAAACAATTACAAATGGAATTTCTTAAAAGCAAGTTCAGGGATAAAATGTATCATCTGGATTATGGCACGCTGTTAGGAACAGAAACAAACACAATTTGTAACAATGCCGTTGGAGCATTTATAGTAGTGGTAAAAACCACAGTCATTGTAAACGAAGGTATCAGACTTATATTTGGACATCATCGTTACCGCTTCGTTCTTTATACTTTTAACTGTTACTATTAGCAATGTGAATTTATTGCGCATGATCCAACCTTAACACGAAAAAAAAAAAAAACGTTCAAAGCCCTTGTTTTGACTGAAGATTGGAAATGTTCATATGGTAACTTCGGTACACCTGCAACAGAGTTAATAGATTTGTCCCGACCAAGCGAAAGGCGGGAAATCCCCGCGTCTATTTTTAGCAATGGGTACAAACACTCTAAACTGTTTACAAGTTTGCCTCACTTTTCGGTTTGACCTTGTTTCGGTGGGTAGGAAATGTATGACTAAAACTCTTCGCTGTGAGCTTATTGAACCCTGATACCCTCCAAATAATAGAAGAAGTGAGTAGTGTTAATGATTTAATGATGTGGGAAAACGCCTGACATACTTGACGTCGAGTTTTACCCGAAATCTTGTGTTCTACTATTGTTATGGGATTTCATAGTGGAACATAACATACATAATTGAGTGTTGTATTTTTAGCAGGGAATACAAACACTCTGCGGGGGATTTCTAAGTCTGCGCTTTGGCGAAAATGAACTATTCCGTTTTCTTGACGTGTTTGTGGCGGAATCTCACACTGCCTCATTTGCTGTGGTGTGGGATGACAATTCCAAACAATCAGTCTCATTCTGTTCACTGTGGTTCGTGTTCTTTTTTATGTCAACCGCTGACCCCCTCCTCCCCCCCCCCCCCCACCCCCTCCCCCTCTGGTTTTCCCTCTATCTTTTCATTACACGTATGAATATCACTGAGTATACACAACATATCGACATTTTCTCAGATATTTAGATACATAGAACTGCCTTGCCTTTGTATCATGGGGTGGCGAAGTTGTCCAATTAAATGAATGCTCTTTGCAGATTAATTCTGGACTATGAAATCCTTGCCTGGTGAGAGACCTAAAATAAAAAAAAAATGGAAAGACAAACAAACTTGGCCGTATTATGACGAAAAAAAAAAAAAAAAGAAAAGCAAAACAACAACCAGAACAAAAACCTTCTTGTATTCTAACAAGATACGGAAATGTAGAACACCCGCTGGAGAGGACGAAGTTGTTCTAAAAGGTAAATATTTTGAAAAAAACATAGCCACGGATGCCGGATGAAAGTAAAAGTTCTGTGGACAATGTGTTGTTTTATACATACAATAATACAGTAATATGAGACAGACAGCCAGGCACAAACGATGACATTTACAGTAGAACAAGGGTTATGGGAGAGCTGTGGTAGTCACACCCACACGGTTAAGCTGCAGCTCGCCTCTTAAGTCTGCCTTGTTGCGATACTGTCAGTCACTTCTGAGTACATCGTTCTGCATTGTAATATTATGGGAATCTGTGCTGCTCGGTATATCTCATCAACTGTGAAAGGAATTTCCTGTAGTTTTTAAAGTTTATGGTGACTATCCGTTCGTTATCCTATCTGTATCTTATTCTTATTTCATCTTTAAAAAAAAAACAAAAAACTAATACTATACTCCGGTGAGGCCTCTGTCATGTGACGTTCACACTTTTAAGCAATGTAACTTCTCCGTATCTGATTATGTCACATTTCGTATAACAAGAGAGCAAACAAGCACGAGTACACCGTTCATTGCGTAACTGATTTTGTATCCACATGACTACTCACGTCTTATGCAACCCAGTTTGTATTTGTAAAAATTTAAGCTTGAAAAATTCAAGCCAAGGCATACAATTCCAAGGACGAGTTTAAAGAATAACCCCCCGTATCATTTACAACAAAATTGTGTTTGTTAAGTGTGACTCTTAAAACTCTCAGTCTTGGTAAACAATATTGAAGATTAACTTGATATTTTGCGACAGGCTGTTTTATATTTTGTTTTACAAGCCGTATGCATTGTTTGGTTGGGACCACCGCGAGCCTGGAGATGAAGATTGCTGTTCCTCCATTCAACGACACGCCCACCGGAAGTCAGCCATCGACCTCTGATACTCTCGCCGCCATTCCTGTGAAGTGGGGCAATATACTGGGAATGATATGATAATCAGCCATTGTGATGGTCAATGCCAGCGCAGAATTCAAAGGGAGTTTTACATTTTTATGAGGGCAAGGAAGGAAGGGGGGAGAGTTCTTTCTTTCTTTCTTTTTTTTTTTAGCTGATCTGATTGACCACGATTTTTTGTTCTTTTACCCTAGAAATGTCAAGGGGTTGATGTACGCGACGTCTCAATCATTATACTTAACATACTATGAATTACTTACAAATAGAAGACTCCACAGTAATGAGATACTAGACGTAAATATCTCGTAGATAGTCAGAATGAGTTGTAAGTTGCTAGACTCGAACAGGGAAATCGGGGGGTTGATTGTAACGAACTTGGTTTGATATCGATATTTTTGTACTGCAAAATTGAAAGAACATTCATCCCTGAATAAGAAAATGCATCTGTTGTAGATAGATAATGGTTTATCAGGACTTAGATTTAAGTTGTTAATTTTTGCCAATTTTCTCTTTATTTTAGCCACTGCTGAAGTTATTCCACGGCTTTTCATTTCTAATCTTTTTGGCTGCATTCAGTCTAGCTCAAAGTGTTTTTCACCACATAGAAATGTCAGAATTAAGCTTTCATGTGACATAACTCAGTGTGTTGGAAAATTGGCCTGCGAGTCATTTTGACTGGCTGTGAAACAATGTTGTACAATATAAGCCTACACTGTCATTTCTTGCACATGGATAATACCATTTGAGAAACATAGGCACACTCGCAGTTTGTTCTGATATTTTTAGGGTTAATTGTGGCAAGTCTTGTAGTGCTAGCTTGTAATGGTGTGATAACTCAAAATTTTGTGAAGTATGATTTGGATAATATGTTACAAAGTTTGTAGTTTAGATGAAGGTAAGAAGGAAGGGGAGAGTGTTGGGAAAGTCGCAGGAGTGAGTGAGGGATAAAGAGAATGAATAAAGGAAAACAGGATAGGAAAGAGGAGAGGGCAGAGAGAGAGAGAGAGAGAGCGAGAGAGATAAAGTTCATGGTTCTGTGGTAAGCTTTACCCAATTAGACGTGACAAACCCACCCATGCTTAGAGACACATACAATGCTCATTCATAGATGAGAGAGCGAGAGAGAGAGAGAGAGAGAGAGCTCTTGGCAGAGAGACAGACAGATAGAGACAGAGAAACACGCTAACTGAGACACCAAACATATACAACTGTATGACACATATTCAGAAGAGACAGGGAGAGAAAACAGTCGGAGAGAAAGACAAAGAGTCCACATTTTGTGCCCATTCTTACCAATTGCAAGTGTCGCCAAGGATATTACACTCTTATGTGCAAATACTCTCTCTCTTCCTCTCGCCTTCACACACACACACACACGCGCGCTAGAGAGAGGGAGATATAAAGGCACACACACAGAGATATACTTACAAAGGAAGGAAGAGAGACAGAGAGAACGAGAGAGAGAGGTGGGGGGGGGAGGGGGGGGGGGGGAGGAGGAGATGGTTAGTTCACGTTTTGCCCCAATTCTTGCCAAATATTATGCCCGTCTGTTGAAACCACACCAGTTGCACCCACTAGTGTCACATCACCATAATATCAGCTGTCAAGGCGATAACATTAACTGGAACAAGGCCAAAAGAACCAACAATCATAATGACATTAACACTCCGGGCAACCAATTTATCATCATTTAAAACAACATGGGTATCTGGCAATAATGTCGCCAGAGGATATGATAATATATGTACTTTGCAAAGCCAGAGGAGCTACGTAACTGTTCAGTAATCGGGCTGACACAGAAACTTTAACTTCTCTGTAATCTGTCTTTAATGTCAATGTAAACTGGCAATTCCAGATACAAGATTTAGCAGGAGAAGAGAAACAACACTGGGTGGGGTGAGGGAAGGAAAATCCCGCCATCGGCCAGGAATTTCCGATGATTTTCCTACGAAAATGTATCACAGGTCCTTTAGTTATAACGTGTATCATGTCACTATGCTCCCTGTGATAAAACACTGTATCTATCTATCTATCTATCTATCTATCTATCTATCTATCTATCTATCTATCTATCTATCTATCTATCTATCT
>JBCEWB010880860.1:5269-15815 GCA_039654565.1 Peronia peronii
CACATCATATAGGCTATGGTTATTCCTTTGCAGTACAGACAGCATCTATGGCCTAGTTCATCACCCCACCCAATTAACACACTACCCCCCTCCCAGTGTATCATCTTTAATGAGATCCAAATTTAGACCTACACTATACACTGCCTTCCTCTACCACTCCTGCATGCTTTTCCCTTATCATCAACAGACAAAAAAATGGCCTAATCAGACACTATGCCACTTTGAAATCCGGTAGATGATGATGAAATTGTTCGAGAAATCCATGTTGAGAGTTTAAGAAATACCTGTTTATAATACAAAGAAAACATGGGAATTTAAACAGGGCTGATGACGACATTTGACATTTCCGTGAATTTGAGATTTCCGTGTTCGAGTTTTCTGTGCTTGACTGTATAGATCTATTGTTTACAGTTTACATAGGGTAGAAGTCAAAACACTATTGCACTGAAATGGATCTCTCTGTTAAAAAGATTGCATTTCTGTGACAAAGAATTACCAGTTACCAGAGTTGGTGGTCAGTCTTAGTGAATTTTATGCTTAGACTAGTTATTATTAATCATGATCTGTGCTAGGATGGAGAATAAAATGTAATCATATGGGGCTAGCAGTTGAAAAAAATATTAGTACACGAAAAGCATAAAGAACATGTTGGTTCATAAATGCTGGTTTACAAAATGGCATGACTCACTGACTGACTGAAGAAGCCCTTAGCTGCTTAGGGGCTGTAGGGACACCACAGATGACTTAACAATTCTTCTCGATGTTCTGCCATTCTCAGTAATTTGGTAAGAGGCTTTTTTTTGTTCACTCTTTGATGTTATCCTCTACATTTTTGCTGATTCCCCTATCTCCTCCCACTTGGTAACTACCAACCCGACTTTTAAGATGGTTTTTGCAAATCCTGACGACCTTGTTACATCACTGTACCAATTAAGATTTTCTGATCTTGACAATGGAGAGAAGGTCATTGTGGAACCATTGGACTTTACTGAGGATCTCTTCCTTTGCTACCTAACCTTTGTATGTAGGATATACCAACAATTTTTCAGTAGCAAGTTTTAATTATTGAAAAAGCTGCAGTCAAATCTAGAACATATGGAAAATTTCAATACGGATGGCAAGACTGAAGTTGATGTTGGTTAAATTTATAATCATATGTTGATTAAGCAAGCAAGCTGTGATAAGAACAGGTTTGTCCACGGAGATGGCTCCAGGTCATTTCTTACTAGTGCTGCGTTGATTTGATTTGTCATGTCATAGTAAGTTTCATGTGAGCCATACATTTTAACACTTAACAGTCATGTTACATTGTGACATAATGGTCTTCACATTTCTTTTTCAATACATAGGATCCCAAGATGTTGCTCATGATTTGGACACTCTGAAACAGCATGGTGTAACTCACATTCTCAATGTTGCCACAGGAGTCGAAAATATGTTTCCAGGACAGTTTATTTATCAAACACAGGAACTGCGAGATCTGCCAGAATTTCCAATCTTCCATGGATTTGATAAAGCAATCAGTTTCATCAACAAAGCTCGGCAGTCTAATGGTTGTGTTCTGGTCCATTGTAATGCAGGAATCTCTCGCTCAGCTGCTATCGTCATGGCATATCTTATTCAGCAAGAGGGGATGTCGGTGAACGAAGCTTTTGCGTTGCTGCGCTCAAAGCGTCCTGCCACCTGCCCTAATCCAGGATTCTTAATTCAGTTGCAAAATTTGTATGACTCCCTTCATCTAGACCAGTCAGAAGTTAAAAATACATGAAGTTTAAAAATATGATTCATCTGAAGTCCTCTATAAAACTAACCTGATAAATGATAGAAGCATTATATATATTAATTCCAGTTTCATTAAAATGATTAGATATGGAAGGACGAGAGACACTGTATAATAATAATAATTCTGATAATCACTACAATGTGACCTCCCATCTAGAAGATCCTAAAAACATCAGGAAAATTTTTTTTTCCATGTCTCGACATTCTTGATTTAGTTTAAAAAGTAAACAAAATTAAGAATGCCAAGTCATTCACTGTCATCTTAATTTAATATACTTTTTTCTCTGGCTCTAATTATATCTGACTTTAATACATAGTAGATGCAGACAATTTGAAAATATTGTCTTTCCTTTTTGTCAGTTGATATGTGTACTACTGCATAAGTGTTTCAGTTTCTTCTGCTAATCATGAGAAGTACTACAAGTTGGATCTGTCATCACTGAATTCAGTCGCCACTTCTTAAGATCCAATGCTTCTTGCAGAGTTTATGACAAAAGCCTTTCTTCATTGAGTATATTCTTGCTTTAAAAGAGGCTGACTTAAGGGATTTTTAACTCATTCCATGACAGCAATCATCATTTTGCAGTGTACTCGTCTTACGATATACAGAACAAATGTATGCAAAATATATTGATAAGACATTTTCACATTGGTACCTTTTACATGCACTAAGCTTATGAAAAGCATCCAGAGAAAAAAATTGTGATTCAGTGACAACCCTGCTATTAAACTACGAAAACAAAAAAAAAAGCAGACAAAAATGCTCACTATGTAAAAGATGAACATATTCATGTTGTTGACTTTTCTCTCTCCCAAAAAAGCATTTCATATGATCAACCAAAGCAAATTAGTACTCGTGATGCTGTCTTTGTTTTCACAAAGTGTGAGTATTTGAGAGAGACTCAGGGCAAAGGAATACTTGACATATTTTTCTAGAAATTTAAATCACTGTTTTTACATATCAAATGAGATTTGTGTAATATTCTTTATTTCCTCTCCAGTGAAGCACTGGCTGGTCAGTTATATGAAAGGAAATGATATTCAAAATCCAGCTTAACAGTGTGAGTTACAGCACTGTTAGCATGAGGCTTTAATTTTCTTTTCTATTTAATTGGATCTCTTGTCTCTTTTGTATATATGAAAAAGGATGTCTGAAAGAAGAGGAAGAACAATTGGATTTCATTATGATCTGAGAAAAACAGTAAAACCGGAACTGCCAAGCCCTCTTTTTTTTTTTTTTAATTAATCCATTCAACATTTGCCCTCTGAGGCCTTTGTTTTTTGTTTTTTTTTACTTTTGGTCTTTTTTCTTTTTTTTTTTTTAGCTTTTTTTTTTCCCGGAAATCACATTGATAGCGTGCTGAAAAGAATGGAATTGATGTTTGCCCTTGCTGCATAGAACCATGATACCTAATGATTAAACAGTGTGATAGAAAATTCTGCAGACAGAGTGTTGAAAGATACGTCTGTTCTCAAAAGTGCATTCAGACGGGGCATTTATCACAACTTTGCCAAACATGTATATTAGAACCAATATAGAATCTGAGAACAATATCATTCTTATTCTCTGTTTATATGTATTTTAGTGTAATCCTAGATTATGCATCATATTAATATGTTTTTCATTTTATTTCAGATATGATAGATTCAATTTTTCCTCAAGAATTGTCATCATCCCATTTTCTTCTATTGTCACTGCTCATTATTATTCAGCTCCACACAATATTTATAAAATTGATTCCCATTTCAGTCATAGAATGCCTCATTTGACTGATATTGTATTTTCAAGTGAGTAATGGCAGCATGTTATAGACAGCTTAGTGTTGCTATGCCAAATACATGTATTTGCTTTCTGTACTGATCAATCATTATTCTAATGTCTTACATATGTATTATAGTGTCATGTATGTGACACGATATGGGACATGAAATCTCTCATCATGTGTTTGGAACAAATTTGTTTGAAATGCATGGGTAAATGCAATATAGTTTCAATGTATGAAGTCAGTTGCTATGATACTCATGTATGTCTTTATTTACAAGTCGAGGATCTGTACAGATTTAAGTCCGCCATTAAAATTGAGGTAGATATATGCTCTAGTACAATCTTCCATTTGTTCTTTTTTATACTCAAATAATTGTAATCACATTTTTAAAATAATCATTTGCCATAAAATCATGCAGCACTGTGGACTGCAAAAGTGTTCCCATTTTTACACACACACACACACACATATATACACATATCATATTCTCAACATCAGTCTGGTCTAATTGAGTGGGGATTGAAATTTATTTTTACCCAATATTGTATGTGAATATGTAATAGCATATTGAAATGCAAATGGTGTAGTCAGCCACAGCCTGCCAGTATTTGCTTTACTTTAAGTGTTGAATTAGTAAGATTATTTTGGCCGGAATAATACTTCTGTGCTGAGATTTGTCAGTTGGTTAACTTTGAATAACAAAGACCATCAGTTCTCTATTTTGTATATTTACTGCTGCAAGATTATATCATATGAAAATTGCAGTGGTAATATCCATTGCATTGTTTCATTTACTGAATGCATCAAGGGGGTCACCATGGCTTTGTGGTTTGGTATCTGCTTCATGGTGAAAACAACTCATGTTAGTGAGGTTGTAGCCGGGATCAACTTGCGGGTCCTTCATTGGGGAGTGGAAGGACATGAAGATCGAAATCTGCATTTTATTTTTTCAGTGACTCAGTGGTCCCCTGGCTTCCTCTGGGTAGGGAAGCCCGATGTCTATCCTTCTTAGATGAGGGTGAATATATTTCGGAGGTCCTGTGTGTGTGTTGCGCATGTTAAAGAACCCTTGGCTGTTCAAAATCGATGAAGAATAGGTGGAGTGTTGCTGTCCAGGCAACAATTCCAGATTTCTACCAACAAAAATTTTCAGCAAAAATAGGCAGCCTCTGAAAACTGAGACAATCCTATTTTCGTAGGATTGAAAGACTTAAGAAGAAGAAAAAAAAAAAGAATGCATTCTAACATTTTGCTGGCAATTAATTGTCATATTCACTTATGTTTTGCATAAACTACATTTCATTTAAATCTGAAAATATTGTTCTTTGTTGCCTGAAAATGCAATGTATATGGGTAAGGCTTTTGGTGTGCCTAATCAAACTTTGTGAAATGCAAAGGAAGCCAAAACTTGTCATAATATTTTGACTGAGCTCTGATTGAAGTGGAAATGAACTTGTACGTACGTACACATAGCATTGTCTGTCATATTTATTCCATCATTTCTATCCCCAGATGTTTGTTCATGTAGTTCATTTTAAGGTGAGGTATTTTTCGAACTACTGTTTTAAATTGGCTTGAGTGAGTGTGCTTCATTTTTTTAAACAAGTGGATTCATTCCTGCTCTTGCAGCTCTTGTTATTAGTGCTATTAATTTTTATATTCAAGTATTTTGAACAAGAAGACCATTTTTTAACAGTTAAAGCCCAAGAAGATTTTTTTTTTATCTAAAGATTCTGGTAATGTTGAATGGACTACATTAGACAGATGGTAGAACAGGACACAAGGAACATTCAAATACATTATGAACAAGCAAACAAGCATTGTTTTGTAATTGGGATTCTTTATAAACATGTCATTTGTACAGTATATTAAAGAGTCCTCTCATCACTGTCTGGTTAGTATAAGAATATAAAAGCAGGAACAATACTTTGATAACCCATGTATCTGTATTATATCCCTATTGGCAGATGTAGTGCATATTAGTATGAAAACGATTCAAGCCTCAGTTCTGAAGATTATCAAGTATGGGAGGCAGTGAAAATTTAGTTTAATATTACATATATAGAGTTGCTGTCTCAGTTTGCTGCAATCAGACTTGGTGTGCACATTCTGTTCTTGATTGATCCTTGTTTTGTTGTGTAATTTGTGAAAGAAAGGTGACCATTCATCTTTGAAATGTATGAGAAAGTGCAATATTTTTTTTTTGTTCATTTCAGTATTTATCTATTCATCCATTCCTTCACTGATGTGTGCATTTGAATGAAATAACCAGGTTGTGGGGAATTTGAAGTGTTTATTACAGTGTGCAGTTTTTATCTTCAGAAATTAGGACTATTAAAAACTGCATTTGTGCCAGCAGGACGTTAACTTATCGTATACCAATGTTCAGCTTCATGCGATTAGAAAGCAGCTGTCATTTAACATACAGTTTGTATAATTGTTTAAAGGCATATTTTCTTATGCATCTCAGGTTAATTGCCATTTCCACTTGTCTGCCATGGATGAAATTGTGCCGCCTCATATAACCTGTCTGACTGGTGAGAGATCATGTACAATTTGTTTATAATTTAATTAAATTAGCTTCAGAGTTTCCAGCCTAAAGTGCAGGTGACGTCTTGTTTATCAATTTTATGGTCAGTAATAGTTTCCTTAGGATTGATTTTTTATTGTTATTATTTTGTTGTAAATGTCTACAACCTGTCATGTGCAGAAGATATTGATAGAGGAGAAATATGACAAGCAGTAACCAACAAATTATGTGGCAGGAAAATGTCTTTAAAAAAGTAAAACTGAACAATAGAAATAAAAATAGTAGTGAACATTTATATACCGCTTATCCCCATGCAGTACAGACTCGAAGCATTTAATAATCATTTGTTTTTCAACCAAATTTAATACAAATCAAATAACTGTTTTCAGATACATATAGCTACATTGTCTATGCTTCTCTGTTTGTTAAAATCTTCACTATTTAATGCTCTAAATGTAAATGGGGCAGTGCATTGAATGTCATGCTTTTTTTTTTCTATGTTCAGCCAGAGATACTAGAATCTTTGGTTCAGCTTTTGGTTATGGCAAAAGATCATTGTTATAATGTTGGCTTTTATTTTACAGTTAATGTCTCCACATTTAAATGGCTTCAATGGGATAAGGGCTGGCCCCAACTTATATCGTTAGAGATGTATCAGTCCAACATTTTTCAAAAAGTCGAATAAATAAATATACTGACATTTGTCAGAATTGCTACTATGTACATGTCCAGGAGTACAAGAGTGAAAATTCAAAAGCTGTAGATATGGCCTATTTCAAAGTTTTTAGGTGTTAGATAAGTCAACCATATCCCTACTGACAAGAAAACCAACAAAAAAAAAAGTATCCTTGTTCCATAATGAGTGCTGCCAAATTCAAAATTACAAGACAAAAAACATACAATTTTATGATCTTAAAATCTCACAAAATTTTTAAGACGTTTTGAAGTTTTTGTGTGTATATTGGTGGACCAATGTATAAGTAATAGTTTCTGAGATTTTAAGATTGTAAGATCATTCTCAAGGGAAAAAAATTTGATATTATGAAAATAGGTACCAGATATAAAGTGATGTCTTATACTTGGGATGATCCAAAATTCTTTATATTGCATCTTTTCTTTATAAAGGATCCATTCCAAGTAGTTGTTCTTGGAAGTGGGAATGTTGAACTATTGTTACAGAGTAGAATAGAAGGAAGCCAATTTTTAAACCAGATTTTCCTCGCTGCATTCCCTCTTTAAAGAGATTAAAAAAGAGAGATTTATATACAAATAAAGAATTTTGAATTGAAAAGTTAATAGGCATGTGTAGGTCTGCTATCTTTCATTATTAATTGCCTGCTTCTTGGAAACTGAGTCCAAATGTGTACCTGCATTATGGAAGTACTTCATAAACCTCGAATGTTTCAGGTTCATTTATATTCCTAAAAAGACACTTTTGCCATTTATAGACATTATATGATCAAATTGTGTGACTTATTGACATTGCAGCAACACTTTATGCCCTGCATCTGGAGTTTATAAGTACCCTCTTTCTCCAGGGCAGTCTAGCTTCACACTACTTGAAATCATACCAATATGGGCCTTTCATAGATGGTAATCAAAAGCAATAAGCTGAAATGCAAGATAGCTCTCCTGTAATGAAATACTCAAGTGCTTGTCTTCCTGCTTATATTTCTATACAGCTGTGCATAAGCTGTTGCAAATCTATTTTTTAGGTGTGTATCTTTGATAAAGTAGATTAAAGCTTTACAATATGTTTCCTTACATTGTTTATGATTATTGTATTTTATACCACTCATATTTTTTTTCTTACAAATAAAAAGATCATTTTCTAGTGATGAGAAATGTGTTTTGAATGATTTTCATTTCTTGCATGCTTTTGAACGTTCAGTGATTACGTTTTATTACCAAAAAAAAATGAATACATCTAGTCTTATTTCAAGGGATAATATATGTTGTGCATATGAATTACATGATATTTTATGACAAACTGAAGCAGGATCTATCAAGATTATTGTTTATCTACAGAAGTAGAGGTAAGTAAAGGTGTCTGCAGGCATAATGTTTGTTCCCACTCCATCACTCACTTTTCACTAAAGTTGACCGATACATTAAATTGACACAATACATGTATATATACACATTAGGCACTGGCAATGAAAATAAAGACAAACTCCAGGCTTTTTGGGAGGGTTTTATCTTTTTTTTAGTCCATGATTTTACTGGTTATCACAGAAAGTGAATCCACATCTGCATTTATCAAATTACTCTACAAAATTTGTAGTTCATTCCGAGCTTGAGAAAACATGTCAAAAGGATCCTTTTCCTATCAACTGGCTCAATCATATATCAAAACAGAATAAATAAAAGGAGAGCAAACATTAGCCAACAATCTTCTCATCTTTCATGCTCCAAAAATTAAAATATAAGGAGTAGTTGCTTTTTAAAATTGCACGACGAAGATTAAATTTGCCACAAAGAATCCATTAAAAACGTGTTCTTCTAAGCAAATGTCTAGGCACAATATGCCTACATGTACAATGTATTTTGTTTGCTAATTAAAGCTGCAGCTGAAGAAGATGACAGTTAATCATGGAAAACATTGAACAATTTATCAATCAGCATATACTTTACTTATGATGAAGAATTAATCTTCTAAAACAGAAGCAAAATCATCTAAATTTTGCCAACTGCCATGAAAGTGTTTTAGTTGTAAAAACTGGTTTACAGAGATAGCAGAAATTTTCCTATTCAATATCTATTATCCTCATTCTGCGTCACTTTCCATGGAATCATCCAATTTTACAACATTCTTGATCTAAAATTTGATTTTATTATACCTTTGTACTATGTTCAACATTTGATACTCATCAGATGGCTCCACAACACATCTAAGATGGTAATTTGATTGGTTTCAATCTTGAATCACTGAATTTGATATCCTTTTTATCCAATGACTTCACTCTGTCCTTACAAGTTACATCCAGACAGCTGTTTACAGCAAAAATGTAAACAGTTAACTCAACATATGACAGATTTGTTTTTTTCTCACCATTTAGTCAATATTTTGAGAAAGATCTATCCTGTTGCACAAAAGCTAAACCTCAAATTTTTCCCTCTTTCTGCATACCTAGTATCTTTCATGTATTCTAATACAAAACGTTGCTTTGGTAAAGGATCCTTTTGCATAGTTACTCAAAGTGAACCAGGTCATAGCAGTGAAAAGTTTCAACTGCAGAATAAAAATTGCAACATACACAATACATCATTTACATTCATGATGGCACAATCCCAGACCCCTAAATGGTACCAATCCTTTCCAGATGTCTACCAACTAATGCAACCAACTTACAATTTCATTAACTAACAAGAAAGTGACTACAAGTTAACTTTTTCTCCTGTATCAAGTACATATACTGTGTACATAATAGGTAATCAGAAATTACAAATCCATGACAATGTTGTGATCTGTAAATCCTATAAAGTCAATAATAATATAAAGGATGATGACATTGATTATAATAAAAAACTGAAGCTGCACGTGCCATTTATTAAAATGACCCAAGTTTGAAAGATCTACAGTAAAGCACAATGACTGGTACCTGTGTGACACTATGAAGAAAATGAGAACAGGATATATAATGAAATGGGCTGCCAGATTAACAATGAACATGTTGGAACACTGGGGGTTACAGTAATGCTCTCCTCCATTGCCCTTCATTTATTACAAACAAAGACCATGCATGGGTATTATCATGCACTTAATGCCTCTAGAAAAAACAAAACCGAGTCTTGCTGTTCAGTTATCCTTGTTGCAAACCCAGCCGGTAAATTAATTTCACTTGGGGTCTTCTTCAGCCTTATTGCCAGATGCAAATTGATTCCTATCCCATCAAGATCTGAGCATTGTTGAGTTAAAGAAATATTTAGTCAAAAGGCTCAAAAGTCTCTCTTGATCCCAAACAATACATACAGAAATGACAGAGAGGCAATAAATAATAAAATGAATCCCAATCCTGTATTAACCGAGTGGACATAGCTTTTCCACTGAATTCTACTGATTTAGATTTACACTCAAACACGGTTAGACCGAAATTTGCCAGGAATGGAAATCATTTTCGTTCTATTGCTTTGATTCCAACCCCTGGTGAGCTGTGAGCGTGCTGCCCTTAACAGCTATTGCTTTGTAGTTTCTATGTGCCGGGTGTTCTACGCTGGTTGGAGGTTTTGTGCAGTATAACTAATTGGATAGAGATGCCTCCGAGCCAAGGCCTCCCCGCGGGCTCGCGGACCGAGTGTGCGGTGGCCCCGTCCGAGAATAATCATCCTCTGCGGGCCCCAAGTGTGGAGGGCGACCCGGAGGGAAGTGGTCGCAAACGATCTCTCGTCTAGAGCACCAGGGGAGACGGCAGGAGAGCAGGCCCCGGGCAGTGCCTCCCCAGAGCCTCCTACCGATGTCAAGCCAGCA
>JBCEWB010881081.1:0-15814 GCA_039654565.1 Peronia peronii
TGTTTAAATATCTCTCTAGTCCCAAGTCTCACTTATCTAGCTGTTCCGACCTCCAAATTAAATATTTTGCCGACACATGATATGCTGGGCAATTACCTAGAAGTTGTGACAATGAAAGTGTAGGACTGCGTTTGCTCAATGGTCCCCTTATTTGTTCTGGCCATGAGAGTGAAGTTGCCTTGTGGGTATCTATGGTCTAACTCTACTCTTGGTAATTGTAACATAGAGCCTGTATTTGTAACTATATCCAGCCAGTCTACTCGGCTATGTTCTCTATCCACTTTTTTCTCAGCTGTCCCTTTCTCTTTTTATCCTACATAGTCCATCGGAGATGAGTTTTAACAGCCCACCAAACCTTCTCATAATTATGTCTGTACTATCTTATCTTCCTGTGTTTAACAGTATCAAGTGTCATTAGTGCAAACAATGTTGGCTGACAGTTCCCCGTTTATAAGTTTATGTTATAATCTTGAAATGGTGTGCAAAAGAAACTCCTAGAACAGGTGATATGTGTAAGGGCCCGAGAGATTTAAAATGAAAGAATCTATTGGCACATCATTAATGCTATTCTGTGTGTTAGTCATTAACTAATACATTTTAAAGACCTGAAAGAAAATATAGGTATCATGACGATAAATATATGACCTCAGTATGAAGATTTTTTAAAAAGATCATTCCTTCCTCTTTTTTTCCTCCCTCCCATTCTCCCGTCCTACAAACACGGACACACCTACGCCGTCTCGAACTGCGGTTGTGGGAGAACAATTCTCATTGTAGTAATATAGATAGTGATAAAATAAAATTTAAAAAATTAAAAAGGTGAGGAACTGACAGCTTAAAGGTAATTAATAACTTCTTGGTGTCATTTATCCATTGTCATCGAAAACCGTCCATTCACTTTATCTCTTCTATTTCTTCTGTCATTCTCGTCCCTTCTCACCAGGAACTCCCCCCTCCCCCCACCCCCTCCCTTCCTTCTCCCACCTCCCATCCTCTACATTCCAGTCTTTCCTTTTTGCTGCAACGACTCCACATTACCCTGTAACATATTGCCCCAGGACTCTATAATATGAGGTTAATTGCATTTTCTCTTCATTGGTTATCATGATCATGTTTAACGATTAAGAGGAGAACTGCAAGTGTCTAGGTCTCTTGATAATATGCAGATGGAATCGGTGCGGATAGAATCTCATTAGAGACAGATTGGTCTTTATTCTGGAGGTTGTCTTTTCAGTACTCAGGTCATGATATAGGGAGGTCTGGCATCTAATTCCAGGGCAGGAGAAAATTCCTAGATTTCCAAATTAGGTCTTAAAAGGCAATAAAGAAAAAAAACAGCAACAACAACTCGGAAATCTGAACTGATTTTAAGAATGGACGAAGACGTCAATGCACAAACAAAATAATGTCCACACCATTAACAGATATCGACTTACACTTTATCTTCTCCAACTATACAAATATACCCATGGGGAAAAATATAATCTTCCTGTTAAACGGTTTCAAATATGATTTGAGAACGTACAAAATTATTTTAATAATGGCTGAGATGTATATGCTAGATCCAGGAGAACTGAGAAAAACAAAAATAATTAAATATTGCAGAATAAAGAGGAAGCAAATGGGCAGGTTTCAAAGCAGGAAAATGTAGGCTCTACAGTCTTAGAGAAAAATTAAGTGGGGTCACTGTCCGGGTAAAATCTGCAGTCTAAATTCTACTGTGGCGGATGCGGTAGTAAGTGTTATTCATATTGCATAATCCGTGATTCTCGATCTGGGTATAAGTGTATTTGGCGTAAAATAAAGTCAAAAACAGTCAAACTCAGATATCGAGAACATTTTTTTAATCTCATGATCCTGGTGCGATTTATGGCCTCAGGAACTGGAGGTACGTCCATTATGCAAACATTTGCTCCGGTTGCGTTGGAAAGGAAATAACTTTGGCCACTTCCTGAGTATGGAATGAAAACTTATCGACGCTGACCTGGTAAAAACCTCATAACTGTCATAGGGAAAGTTTTACAGGAAAGCCAAACACTCGACAAACGGTTGTGCGGAAATTGTACTCTTTAAAATAATGATAACTATAACAAAATAAAAATAAAAATAAAAACGGTGAAGAGCGTTTCTTCACACTTTTTTCTGTAACTTTATTCCATATTTTTTTTAAAAAGCATTTTAAAATTACTTCGATAAAATGTTCTTTGTAAATTTAAACCTGTTTGGGGGAAAACCGAAGCTTGCATTTTCATGCACCCTTGACTGTGCGCCATCAAGCGAGCTAAAGACTGGAGGCAAGGCAGGCGGCTGATGCTAACCATGACTTGACTGAGCAATGCAATAAACACACAAGACCGTAAAGTTGTCACCTAATTATTATATTATGTCATGGGTCAAGTAAGGGTAATGTCCTCACTTCACTTATTGCGTATGAGTGGCTCTACATTCAGCACTTATTGGAGCTGGAGATTGGCAATTTCTAATGTAGCAATCTTATGCCTACACATCGCCTGGAGCGATTCGATCTTGTGCGAGACAGAAATTGCAGACTTGCAGGAAGTAGGATGACATACATATATGAATGAGTGGGATAATTACATTACTCCTGTTCTGCTGAGCAGAGAACGAGACAAGACAGCTGTTGCAGAGAAATGCCGACGAAAGGGCACGGTGAAATGGGACAGCTGAAACTCAATCCCCATCCATGATTCTTTGGCGTATTTAGTAGGCGCTCACCCCAAAGGATCCAATTCGTATATTATCCAGCTTCCAGGCTTCAGATTGTGGGAAACTGTGAAAACTTTGTAATGTCAAAATTTTTCTCTTTTGTAATGCACGCAAATAAGCTTAAAACTCAGTGCTCTGAAAGGTGATACATTTACATCCATAATGTTCATGAAATTACGACATAGTAGTCTTTATGTGATAAGTGAGTCATACAACGCATTATTTTCAAATTGTACCTCTACATTATTATCATTGCTTTTAAGGCGTCCTGAAATACGGTTTTTGCTAAAAAAAAAAAAAGAAAAGAAAAGAAAGAAAGAAAGAAAAAGAGAAAAAAAGAATGCGAATTTCAGTTTGTTTTCTCTTAAAACGTTTCTGAAAATAAAATGGTATTAAAAAGTGAATATGTCCATTCTAACATGTTTAACCAATGGTCATTCAACGGTAGGCACAGCCTACTGTCAACCAGGATTGGGCCCCATCTGGTTGCTATATGCAGTGGTAGATCATCGTTGTTTGATCGGATAGAGGCAAAGGATGCATAAAACACGTGATTGTGACCTCTTTTAGCAATATCGTGAGCACCAATGCTTGTGGGGAGGGGGGGGGAGGGGAGAGGGGAGGAGGTGGAGGACTCTGGATGATCACTCTGAGGCAACAATTCAGAGCACAGTTTGGACTATATGGCATAGTAAAGGTCAAGACACTCTTGGTTTTGACAGAGAAAGATAATGGAGGTCACCTATAGGCCCTTCAGAAGCCCGGAAGTGACTCTATGAGCACCTCATATAATGATGGGGGATAGGGAGCAAAACTGGAGATAAGATATGTCCAAAAAACTAAGAAAAGGCAATAAAAGATATGATGTATTGGAGAGAGGGCAAGTATGTGAAAAAAAGCTGTTCTGGGGCTAAAGCGAATAAAAAAATTCTCCATGTCAATTTTACGCTGGAAAAAAAAAACCCTTAAACTTTCAACTCGTTTTTCTCAAAACCGCTTTTTGCCACTATTTTATTTTTAAATCGATTCAGACCAGATTTGACTTACATCATTTTCAAAAGAAAACCAACCATGTCCCGCCCTCCCTCCCATGTCATACCCAGTATAACCACAGATTGCATCAGTTTATTGTGGAATACACCAGTCCTTTTTTCAGTTACTGAAGTGTTTGTTGAGATGCTGTTCACACGAAGACACAATATAGACCTTGCCCGACGTTTACCTTTTTAGAAAGTGGACTCTTGGTGACGAAAAAAAGTGGAGAATGTATTTAGTATTTTTGACACTAATCTTGAAGAGAAAATGTGTTTGCCATCTGCATATAGTTGCCAAGTAATGACGTTGTGAAAATGTTTGTTCATACCGAGATGAAAGATGACTTAAGCAGTCATTAATTCAAAATGAAAAGTACAGACGTCAGTAAATTTTGAGAGGAGAAGACTTGAATTATCCAACCATAAATAATTCAACATAAGTTTTCTTATGGTATAGACGTAGGATATTTTGAGCACAAAATAATTTCTTTTAGATTGTTTATATCAATTTGATTTCTATTTATATTTTGAGTTACTCATTCATTAACTCATTTATACATACATTCATTCATTTAGTCAGTCATTCATTCATTTATTAAATCATACATTTCGTATTATTGCTTTTTTTTTCGTCATAATTACTGTCATCAGTATTATTATCAATATATCGTTAACATTGTTTTGTTGTCTTGGTCACTCACGACGAATTGACACACTTCATAAGAAGTGTTTGTAAGATGACGTGGAATATGTATAGCGAGAAGTCATACTACAAGCAATATTGCAAACAACAATGCATGACTGTTTGGGCCAAAGCGCTCAACAACACATAAAGCATGCATCTTATGACATAAGGCACGGAAAGATGCGGTTCATGTTGCTGTTGTTGTTGTGTTGGGGTTTAACGACACATCAGCACGATTACGGCTATATTGTGTCAAACACGGTAAGATATGTTTACACGTCAAGAAGGAGAGAGGAAAGAAAGCAGGACAGAAGACAGGAGCAAGGAGAGAGAGAGAGAACAGATGTCTCCCATGGAATGTATGCGGTTCATATGCATACAAAAATATCTGCTTAACTTGCCTGTAGCATACCCCTAACCCTAATCCTGATGCCGGGGTGATCTATACCGTGAGAAAGGTTTGTGATTTCCAAGTTTGCTCGCCATAGGTCGTCCCAATGAAAGCTAGCCCTGTGGTCCAATCACTGCAGCACATATGCCCATTAATATGTGCTTGTGTTTGTGTAGCACTGGAGAGGGAGGACACATTTTCCTTACAAAAAATGAAGTGGAATTAGTAGACCGCAGAAAGGTCACATGAGGGTCGTGATAGGAATATTGCATGTAAATTAGTGATTTACTATAGCCTTGCTGCGTTTAGAACAAATAGTCGCGTAAATGAAGAAGTGAAGAAAGAAAGAACTGGGAAAGAAAGAAAAAATGGAGAAAGGAAAAAATTAAAGAAAGAAAACAAGAGAAAGAAAGAAGGAAAAAAAGAATAAAACGAAAGGAAGAGAAAAGAGGAAAAAGACGATAAAGGAAAAAAAGTAAAGGAAAGAAGAAAAAAAGAAGAAGAAAGGAAAGACGGGAAAGGAGACAAGAGAGAGAGAGAGAGAGATATGAAAGCTTTCTCAGAAATTGACCCTTTGATATGAGGCTATTGTACACATCTACTCCCTGTGTCTATGCCAACGATGGGCTCTGTGAGGATTGGCAAATTGATGGATTGGGCCAATAACTGAAATGACAGGAGAGCATCAGTCTTTGATGTCTAGAACTATGTGAGCATGCGAAGGAATTTGGGAATTGGGGTGGTACGTTAGGGTTTGATACAGAGTTTGATATTCAGCGGTGTTGTTTGATATACAATGAGTGCATTATTATATGTACATGTATGTACCAACATGTGGTACATGGACGGGTGAATGAAAAGATGGATGGATGGATGGATGGATGGATGGATGGATGAATGGATGAATGTATGGATGTATGGATGGAAGGATGGATGAATGGATGAATGGATGGATGGAAGGATGAACAGATGGATGGAAGGATGGAGGGAGGGATGAATGGACGGAGGGAGGGAGGACGAGAGAGAGGGAGAGATGGATGAATGAATGGATATATGGAATAATGTATGGGTGATGAATGAAGGATTGAGGAATGGATGCAGGGATAGATTAATGGACGTTCAGGTGGATATATAGATGGAAGAACAATGGATGGAAGGATGATTGTATATCTGTATTATGCGTTTTATGTAAAGACAACCATTTAACTGTACTAATCTTTTGGCTGTTCATAGTTAAGTCCAAGCAAGTGTTTTTCCTTTTTATTATTATTTTTTATGTCATTGATATACACAGAGTAAAATGACGCCACTGTGAAGTGTCCAACAAAAGCAATGCCGACACTATCGAAAAGTGTCATTTCACTTCATGACGGTGGTTATGGACTTTCCGACCACAGGATTTCATGTCTATCACATTATGCGACTCGGCATTATTTTTCCCCAGATATGGGAAAAGGCACGTCAGCGACTTTGTGTCCGGCCCAATATTTCAGAGGCTGGGCGGAAGCCAAATTATTGATGATATTGTGACTCGCATGCCACCAGTTGCTTTATTTCCGAATGCTCACATTTGCACACCGTGCCAGAAACACACGTGCGATATACGGCTGGGGACCCCAGGAAATGACAGAGCATATTGATTAGTACGTTCCAGGAATGCCTTAATGATTGGTCCATACAGAGGATAACGTCCTCAGAAATAGGTCAACAACATTGGCTGTGGAGTATGGAATATCGCGTAAAGACCATGGGCCGTTGGAATATAGGCCATATAGTAATACTATTTTTTCTTGATGAAAGCGTTTTGGAAATGGGAATGAAGAGAATTTCGTGGATTGTCTGTGAAGTGGCTGGTTACGTGTCTTTAAGAAACGATGAGAGATGATTCGGTGGTTAGATCAGTAAACCGGCAAGTAGGTAGGAGACCGATAGGATAATCTGGCAGAAGATTTCATTTGGCAGCGTGGGGAAGAGCTGCCAGACACGATGGCTGTGTGTGTGTGTGTTTATGGATGGATGGATGGATGGATGGATGGATGGATGGATGGATGGATGGATGGATGGATAGATGGATCCATGGATCCATGGATCGATCGATGGATCGATGGTTGAACAGATCAGTAGAAAAATGGATGGATGGACGAATGAAGAGGTGGATGGATAGACCAATGAGTGCATTGGCGAACTGACAGACAGAGAGGGCAGCCGGCCAGTTGGCCAATGCTCTGAGTGGTCATGTTCTCTGTCACGAATAAACTGCCAGCGAGAACACTACAGTGAATAGGGGCCAACACTTTTAAATCTACCAACGTTACGTCTTTAGCTCACGATAACAGCGAGCCAGCTCAAGAATCGTCAGATTTACACTATACAGACCTTGCTTCATCTGCCCTATCGTGTCCATCTCTGGTCAGTTTTGACAGGGCGTTGTGATTTAGCAGATGCCTTGCAGGATCGCCTTGTTTACCTGAAGCGTACAGGTGACAGACGCTTTGCAGTGTATGTATAGATATACTAGCGTATATGGAACCAGGCTTGGGTCCTCAGTGCAGTAGGGAACAATGCCAAGTTCGTTAGCCAGCGTCTAGACAGGCAGCCGGTTTAGACAGTGACTATTCCTGTACTCCAGTGTTTATGGTTTGTTGGTAGCTTTTCCTCTATGCAGATGGTAGGTCTCTCTTTCTGACTCATTACCTCCTTATCTCTCACTCACTCACTCATTCACTCACTCACTCACTCATTCACTCACCCATTCACTCACTCACTCACTCACTCATTCACTCACCCATTCACTCACTCACTCACTCATTCACTCACTCACTCACTAACTCACTCATTCGCTCACTCACTCACTCACTCACTCATCTTCCATGCTCACTATCATTGTTGTAATCTTACATCCTCTAAGACTTACGTGAAATGTCACAATATTCCACATACAAGTTTTACCATATAAACAGCTCCACTATCTACAGTCTCGTGACTTAGGCAGACACTGTCTCTCTAAAAGACCTTGATCTTTACTCTGGCAAATTATTAGATGGTAAATGGAGCTTAAAATAATAACTGTTCTTTCATATTATGTCCTTTTCCTCTCTTTCATAGAAAACTGCTGGATTGGACTGTAGGCCTGTAATTAAATCCTCTGTCAGAATAAAGGAACGTTTTTCCTGGATTATTATGAAAACGTGGATACTATTATTTAGGTATCATATATTCCTGTTTTCCGTAAATCCTTTTTCGTTCTTCCCTTTTGTCTTTGCATCCATGTTTCCTTCTTTCCATTCTTCCCTCCTTCCCGTATTTTTTTCTTTTCTTCCCCGTTTCTTTCTGCTTGCGCTCTTTCGTTTCTTTTATCTCAACTTTCATTTCTTCTTCCTTCCATTCGTCCTGCCTTCGCTCTTTTTTTTCCCTTCACTCCTTCGTCGTTTTTTCTTTCTGTAGTTTATTCAGTTTTTTGACGAGCCTGCCATCCATTACCTCCAGTCTGTGTCATCCAATCTCATCTCATCACTCATTAATTCATTGGCGGGCGTCTCATTATCTTTATTGCTTCACGTTCAAGTCAAATGGATTACATTATAAAGATGGGTCAGGGTTATCTTCTCATCCCAACACAGAACTTGAGCCTAAAACAGCAAACAAAAGGAAGAACAGAATTTTTCTATCAAGACCCCAGTAAATCTTTATCGCTATGTATTTTTGCTTTGTGGCATATTTTGCTTCTTGTCAACAATTTTCATTCCATCATCTTTTTTGCTGCTGTTGTTTTTTGTTATATACATCTGCCATTTATTCAAACCCTCCCCTCAATCCTCCGCGTACACATCTACACACAGAATAGATTCATACTACAACAAACTTAACCACGCTCTTATGGTTAAGGCCTTTGTACGTCTTTCAACTACCTGGAGGCGGTTATCTCGAACCATACTCCTCCCCATACTTCCCCTTTATACATTTCTCCACCCCTCCCTCCCTCTGCCCCTCCCCGTCTCTCTCCCCTCCTCCCCTCTTTCCCCCCACGACATACATCTACTAGGCACAAATAATCATGCTGATATTAGTTTAATGCACCCCCCCCCCCTCCGCACCCACTCAGCCATACTGATACAACTTAACATACCCCACCCCTAACTACTCCCCTGTCCACCCCACACAGAATTTCAGCTAGTCACTATTTCTTACCTCATCCCAATGTGCAGGATATCTTCGCTGCTTTCACTTCTATCTCACCATGTCGTTGTGTTGTATGTAAACAATGGATTCTTGTGAGTAACACTCATGCTAAGTGTTGAACGCAGGTGGCTATCACCTGGATGGCATAGTCTCTACATCCCTAGACAGAACCAGATTAATTATAATTCTGTGGTGAGCTACCGGTATTTTTTTCTGGCAATCAAGATCTCCGTATCAGTCTTTGTATTTCAGTGATGGGATCATTTGTGTTCAATTATACAGAGAGCCCACCTTTGTTTTCCGTCTATTTTGCCCACATGTATGATGTTTTCATTTTCTTTCAATTTTCCAATTAAAGTTCTACAGCAGATAACGCCGTTCGTGGTTGAGTATTACATTTTTTATAGAAAACAGTTATTTGGAATTTGTAATGATTTTCGTATCAAATCGTAAATAACTATGTAACAACTGGCGAAATAAATAAACAGAAATGTAAATAGATAAATGGACAAATAAATAAATGGGTTGATATATAAATAAATGATAAATGAATAATAAAGAAAAAAGAAAGAAAGAATAAATACATTAATACATTAGTCAGATTGTCTAGATTTGCTTTCTTAAAACGCGACAAGAAATGCTGTTATCATGTTTTGTTTGAGGCGATTTTTCAGCTCTGGTGTCTTTATTAAAATTATTATAACCCAAGATGGTCATGAATATATATACAAATAATATATGTGGTTATGAGGCCGGTCAAGCCTGTGCTGACTTCATGCAGTGACAGGCAAGCCATATTGTAACTAAATCCCCGCATATTCATGTTAGCGTTGATCACCATTTCAGTGACCCCCACAACAGAATTTCTGGCGCTTCCTTTCCACCGGTGTCGCAGGTATTCGTAACCTTTGGTTGTCTCAAGAATAACACACACGAGACAATTCATTCAAAAAGCGTCAGCTGAAGTGGGTCTTGTGTTCAAATGTGGGCTTCCTCTACAAGGAGCCTTGGCCACTTGAGGAAGTGCGGAACTTTGAAAGGATCTTGAATGCCTACTGACCATAAGAAGAACGCCCTGTCGGGAATAATAGGGTTAACCTGAATTAATCCCCGCCCCCTCTCAAGGGCAAACGGCTTCATCTTTCTTCAAACAATTACCTAGAGAGTTGTGGGCCCAGAACAAATGAACCACCTCCTCATTTCGTAATTGAAGTCTTCAGAACAGAAGGTACCTAAGTCACATTTCCAACATTTTGAGCCAAAGTCGAGAAAGCCCGAGTAAAAAAAAAAATCCAGGAGAGATTAACACAGTCAAACTTTAAGATAAAAGCATCCAAACATCATAAAATATAAACTGGAGTAACTAGAATAGCATATGACCTCAGACAAAAACTTTTCTTTCTTCGAAATAAACTTTCTCAAAACGAATATGAGTAGTTTTCGTGCCGAGGTTTTCAGTTTATATACTTCTCCGGGCTGTGTTCGCTCTGTGAAAAGAGTCGACATGTGGAAAATTTTACCGACTGGGCAGCTGGTGAGGAATATGAACACGACTTAACTGGCTAAGGAAAAATAAATGTTCGTGGGATGTCTTTCACAGGCCCTTCTGCCTACAATGAGGTTCTGTTAATTCTGTAAATTTCGTTATAGTTGACATGACACTTATGAGACTGGCTTAGGAAAAAATATGAATGCTCAATTAGTCTGGACATCTTCTACATTGAAATATAGTTGGTAGACTCTTGAAGGCTGATGTCTTCACTTGAGCAGATGATATCTTGATAAAGTGTCCAATATATGAAATCTAATAAACACGGCTTTTTTTTTTTTAAACTCATTTTGTTCCAAGGTAATTGCTTTAACCTGCTCAAGTTATTATTATAATAATTATTATTATTGATCTATTCTGCGGTGATATTTCGAAAATAAATAAATAAACAAATAAATAAATAAATAAATAAGTTTTTTTTATGGGCAGTCAAGGGAATTTATTATCATTAATGTCAAGAACGCGTTTCTTGGACATCCAGGAAAAAAAACTGGAATAGCAGAAAAATCGGTTTCTAGCATGAAGTGAATTAAAGAAGATATTAGTCGTGGAATTTATCATTGCCCTGACTGTAGAAATAAAGGCAATAACTGAAAACAGCTAAAGATTCATGGTTGTCTATAATTTTATCCTAGGAAGGATCAAGAAGCCAAACTGATCAAAGAATAGCTCTCAAACAGTATGCGATATAAAGATCACTCAGTTATGTCTTAATAGCCATTACCGAAATTGGTTTATACGCCAACAATTTCCTCTGAACTTTTCAGGATTATAATCTGAGCTTTGAATAGTTGTTATTGTCTGAAGAAAAAATCTCATAGCTGATATGTGATATGCAAAGAAAGGAACTCTCCAAATAGTGACAAATTAAAGGTCCTGTACTTAAGATAGTTTAGGTCCTGGGCCATATGAAATTCAATTCGTAAAGACCCTCTGCTACATGGTACTCAGAACCGCCAGCTTTCAAGAGAGTTTAACGGTGTAGGAATGGTTTCAACCATACGTGCACTGATCGAGGTTCAAATCCAGTGTTGGTGAAAACGAAGTACGTGCTTGGATTTCAGTTTTCTGCTGTAATCGATGAGTTGTGCCGAGGGCAGAGATAATGCTGATCAGTTAGGGAACTCCAACTCGGTCAGTGGACCAAAGAACGTCGGGTCAAAGCTGCGTGAGTTATTGTTGTGAGTCAAAGCTGCACTGCTGTCTGGTCATCCCCGGGACTTTGCTCACAGTTCAAGCCAGGCACGTAGGCGCTCCACGGAGAAGGACCGTAGGTGTCACAGCTAGAACTTTTCACAGGGCGAAGACACACTGAGGAGGAAACCTTTTCCCTTAAAGAGTTGTCTGATAATGTTATACATTACAGAAATGAAGGATGCATAAATATTGCTACCTTGGAGAGTATTTTACCATTAATATGTCAATACAAGCTGCTGTAGAGTCAAAACTTGTACAGTATCATCAATATTTATTTGTATTTAAGAAACGACCACTTTTGTATTTTTTTTTCTCTAAGTTTACAGAACACTAAGACCATCTTACTACATGCATATTGTATGCTATCTGCGGCGAAATTCTAGTGCAAGGTATTAAAAAGCGCGTTTTGACCAGATGGGCACCGCGAAACAAATATAGAGGAATCGAAAGATAAATAAATAGAAAATTAATACAAAGATCCCCCCCCAAAAAATCAAATTGATCCAATTTATCGCGTACGTTCTTTTTTCAGACATCAT
Source organism: Peronia peronii (assembly GCA_039654565.1). NCBI lineage: Eukaryota > Metazoa > Mollusca > Gastropoda > Systellommatophora > Onchidiidae > Peronia > Peronia peronii. Next base: position 12,302 of record JBCEWB010881081.1, read on the forward strand.
TAGTGTAGTATTTTCCTGCTAACCTACTCTCGTTCACCTTGCTTGTATTAAGACGTCAGGGTTCGAGTGTTTGTTTGAGCGATATTTTTAGCCTTGCCCATCGACGCCTTTTGTCAACTCCAGACTTAGGGGGAAATCTTGATCAAGAATCAGGGGATATCCTTGATGTATGAATACATCCTTGACGTGTGAATGAACATCAGACTAGATATTCGAGGAGAGGGATGTTGAACGAAACTGTTATTGCAACTTTTTTTTTAACCTTAGATCTGGGAGTAGCCTATAAGTTTCGTACTGACTGAACTTTTAATATTGGTAAAGATTGTTAACATTTAAACAATAAGTCTGGGCGCTTATAATCCGTGAAGACGTTTTCGTGAAGAAAAGAACTAATTCCCAACCCCGAAATCTTATTTTGAACATCATTTTCTCCATAATTATTGCAAATCCTTTTCCTGAATCTATAAACGCTGTTGAATTAAGTCATACAATAATATGTTTGTTCATTGGTGTAAATAACAGAATGGCCAGAAAAAATACCGCAGCTACTGCTAGTGCTGAAAGCAATCGTTCTGACTGCCTTGCATTTCCGACAGATTTTTACACTCAAGTTGGTCACATGCACATTAATACCAGATTTATAGAACTTACTTACATCCACCACTAACGTAATGACATTAAAAGAAAATAGAAATTGAAATTAAAACCAACAAAACAGAAGAATTATTATGTAAATTATATAAGCTTTCTGTGACTGAAGTTTGTGGCAAAAATTCATTTTCATCATAGAGGCATTGGAACAGGCAATAGGATAGCCACAGTAAAATCGATATCACAGGACATTAGCGGGTCCAAAATTTATAACCGGGTACAACTTTTATATCGAAGATGAGCATTATAGATTGAGCATGCCAAATTTTGACGACCCTCTAACAGCAGCGTGTGCTATGACTCACTCAGCCACTTTCTAACAAAGCTCACAGCACCTGCTGGGTCAGGTTACCTTGTTTTAAGTGCTGATGTTTGTCTCGAGCCGACGCTTCTTCAGCGTTATTATTGACATAGGGTGTTTGTTTCCAGTAGAACTCAGCGTGGTCGTGAGCGCCCATCTCCACCTCTGTACCAGACAAAGCTCTTCTCGCCTCTCTTGGCAAGCCCACCACTTGGCTCATAAAGCCAAGCCACTATAGTGTTTCAATAATATGATTCTCCTCAGGTGCTAAAACATCTTCCAGCTCATCAGAGATAAATCAAAAGTTGTGTCTAGGTTCATGCGTAAGCTTCGGTTAACTTTGTGTATAAAGCAGAAAATGTGATGATCATGATGATAACGACGGCGATGGTGATGAAGGTGGTTGCCCCAGTGAACAAGCAAAAGGATTCAAAACTTTGGCCAGCACCAGCACTCTTTCAATTTTTGACATGCCGAGTTCTAAAGATTCTCTTTTGTTTCTTTTAATGTATTAAGTTAGTTAACGATAGACAGTTTGTCCTAAATTATAAGACATCTCTATAAAGTGATGATGATGATGATGATGGATTGGTCGGAAGAAGCCTTCTCTCATGTTTTGCCACTTTTGTGAGGATCCAGTCACAGATCATACTCCGGCTACTTTCTTCTTATCACTGTGTCCATCTCCTCACCCCAGGCAGTCCGAATGTCCATCCATCCCGCCATCTGTCCATTCCAGCCACTTTTCCTGCTCACGGAGTGTTTGGGGAATTTTCTTTTCCCCGGCTGGACCATAGGCCAGATGAATCAATATGCTGCTTGGGACAATTATGATCCGCAATTTTTATCTACGTATGCTTCGGTGGATAGATGGATGGGTGGATGGATGAATGGATGGATGAATGGATGGATGAATGGATGGATGGAATAATGAATAGCCGGATGGATGGATGGATGGATGGATGGATTGGTGGATAGATGGATAGATAAGTGGATGTAATCAGTTTATCTGCCCTTTTGTCTATCTGTCTGTCTGTATATCTTCATATTTTGTATTTCTAACCTACGATCAATTCTATGTCTGTCTCTCTCTCTCTCTCTCTCTCTCTCTCTGTGTGTGTATCTCTGTCTCCCTCTCTCTCTCTCTTTCACTCTCTCTCTCTCTTTACTCGTCCGCATGTCATTATTTTTCAGCCAGATGAAATAAGAGTTAAAATTTGATCTGGCACACATTACTTGAAAAACTGCTCTTTCTTTTGTCTTTTTCTTGTTCTTTAATCATCCCAATGGTCATGTCTTCGTTTGTTTAATTCCACGGTCAGTATAACCATACTTTCATTCATACTTTTTCAATCACGTAACGATATCTGTTTCATTTCGGTCTTCCTCTTCTCAACAGTGCAGCTGCCCTTTGAACACAGGCATGAATGCAAGATAGCAAATCAATGAACTGATTTTTGACAAACAAGTACATGCAATCAAGAACGACCAGTTGCAAATAAAACAAATGTAAACAGATGTGTACCCTCATGTTTGCTGTTGTTGTTATTGTTGTTGTTTTTGTTCTTGTTGGTGGTGGTGTTGTTTTTTAATCACATATATATGTACTTTTGGTAACGTATATTACTTTGTTTTATTCATAGTCCTGAATTTTTGTTTTTTCTTTTAAGATCTGAAGCGGATGCCGGGGTCATCGGCATTGTCTCTCGATGGAGATATCGTGAATTCGAATTCTACCAGAAGAATGCGAAAGACTGGAACTTGTTTTGCTTTTTTTTTTTTTCAAAAATTCCATAGTTGCCTGTCCTCTTGATTAGAAAAGCCCAACGTCTAATCTTCTTGGAGGTTTCTTGTGTGCGTTGACCACCTTAGTGAACCAATGGCAGTTAAAAAATCGGATAGTCAGTCGGCGGAGACGCGGCTCACCGGACTGAAAAACTATATATACCATATAAATCCAATATTTAAATTTTTTTTTTCTAAACCAGAATTTCTCCTCACCAAACTGAGCACGCCAAAATATTCATATTCTTAGCACTTAACGGCTACATATATACAAGAAAAAAAAAAAAAGAGAAAAAAGTAGCATATTCCCATATGAAGATATTGTTGGTCTGAGGTGCAGAACTACCTCTCCTTTTCATGTAATCAGATTTTCATTAAAATTATCTATTCCTACTAGTATATATGCAGAATTGCAAAAATGAGTCTTCCCATTCCATCGATATCTGTTCTTCCCCTCACGAATTCCAGGGCCTGATTCCTCTGTTGACCTCCGTTCTGTATTGCAATATCACGTTATGATTTGGACCCATCGGAATAAGTCATATTATTATAGTCACTATTGAATTTTGGCTTGGGCATAGTCGGTGTATATTTATACACCACGATGTCTTTGGTATCCTATAGAATGCCATGGAGAGACTATTAATCTAGACGGTTTGATAGATAACCGATAGATGAATCTATCTATCTATTTCCCTTTCCATATCTATCTATCTATCTATCTATCTATCTATCTATCTATCTATCTATCTATCTATCTATCTATCTATCTATCT
>JBCEWB010881192.1:0-15812 GCA_039654565.1 Peronia peronii
TCTATCTATCTATCTATCTATCTATCTATCTATCTATCTATCTATCTATCTATCTATCTATCTATCCATCTATCTGTAGGCATGGATAAGATAGTAAAATACACACCAGTTAGTCGGCCTGAGAGTAGATCATGAAGTGAAGAGACAGCAAAAGGCATCAAATGTAATCGATATCAGCGAGGTGGTACGAGGAAAAAAAAAAAGATCTAAATTAGGCGTGAAATCGGAGATAGCGACTGATGAGATACTGGAACGAGCAAGGTAGCTTTTTCTTAGTGTGTGATGAGAGAGGCAAAGAACAGATACTGACGAGAAGAACGACAAGCTTAGAGCTCCTTTATTGTTGAGTAGACAGACAAACAGAATAACAAACAAACAGACAGACAGACACACAGTAAGACAGACGAGTAAATGTAAATGTAAATAGACGAGTAGACAGGTTGGAGACAAATAGATAGACAGATAGACACGCAGCAGACACACAGACAGATAGAAAAAAAAACAGCAGGCAAACAAGCAGATATGCCGACAGAATTGACAGATAAACAGACAGACAAATAAATATACAGACAGGCAAAAAGGAAAACAACAAACAAATAGATAAGCCAGGAAAAGACGGGCGGGCATGTATATAAACAAGGCAACAGAGAACAGACAAAAGGATAGACATATAGACACACAAGCAGACAGGCAGAAAGATAGACAGACAAAAACAGACAAACAAATAGACAACCCCACAGAAAGACAGGCATTTGAATGGCCAGGTGAACAGATAATAGATAAATAGATAGACACACAAAGGCAGAAAAGCAGACTGGCAACTAGACTAGTAGGCCAACAGACAGGCAAACACATAACAGATGGACATTCAGGCAGGCAGGCAGGCAGTCAAATTGACGAACAGTCCAACTGACAGATATACAAACAGAAAGCCAGCCAGCCAACCAACCAACCAACTAACCAACCAACCAACCACCCAACCAACCAACCAGCCAACCAGCCAGCCAGCCAGCCAACCAACCAGCCAACCAACCCAGCCAACCAACCAGCCAACCAATCAGCCAACCAACCAGCCAGCCAGCCAATCAGCCAGCCAACCAGCCAGCCAGCCAGCCAGCCAGCCAGACAGACGGATAGACAGACAGACAGACAGACATATAGATAAATTTTCAGTAGCTCTTTTCATCTTATTCACTTGTTGTCCCATCCATTGGAAACTTGTGTGGAATACAGATATTCGATTGATCAGCTATCCGTTTTCTACTGTTCTGTCGCCGTGTTTGATTACCATTGATTGACAATAAAGTATTGATTTAACATTCACTGACAATAAAGTATCATTTTATGACTGAATGTGTGTCATAAACAGCAAGACAGAGAGACTCACAGGCAGACAGACAGACATCAGACAAGCAGGAGGACAGATAAAAGACATATATAGACAGAGAGGTATATAAGGAAACAGAAAGACATAGATATAAATAGGCAGACAGACAGGCAATCAGTCATACAGACAGTCAGACAGGCAGGCAAACAGACAGTCAAGTAACAAACAGTGCAACTGAGAAACAGGCATACTAGCAGACAGTTAGAGACACGGGCAGAAAGACTGTGGGTAGAGATAACTGTTTGTTGTTGTTGTTGTTGTTGTTGTTATTGTTGTTGTTGTTGTTGTTTTGTTTAATTTTGCTATTGTTCTCTTTTTTTTTCTGCCTCATACACACGACATACCCCCGTAAAGTGCAGACACCCGAGTGCTCAGCTATCCATCTCCTTTTGATGTGTCCCTCTTATTGATCGACGTTCGCTAACTATTAACTGAGCCAGGCTTATCAATCTTAGCTGAACTTTGTTGATAGATCAATAACTGTTTCTTCTTCTATTATATGGTGAACTCTTCGCTGTTCTATTGTGAATTCCCTGCTTTATGTTAATGCTTTTAAAGGAATTACTTCGAAATAGAATCGGTTCCAATTTCTGTCTGAGTGAGATAATATTGTACAGCTGAGATAACCACCACGGCAGGAGGTTGAAAAGCTTAACAAAACCGTAACCGTAACCATGAGATAATAATCTATAAGATAAGATAAGATAAATTTCAGTTGTCTCCAAAAGGAAATTCCATTCACGTTGATATATTATTATGTAAGATACGCGCGGGCAAAAAGATCACGAGTAAAGATTTAGAACAAAACATACGCCAGCATCATTGCCCGAACTTGATAAAAGATTTAGAACAAAACATACGCCAGCATCATTGCCTGAACTTGATAAAAGATTTAGAACAAAACATACGCCAGCATCATTGCCTGAACTTGATAAAAGATTTAGAACAAAACATACGCCAGCATCATTGCCTGAACTTGATAAGCGACTCTTGATGCAAGAAATGATGTTCTGAACTCCCACGATTAGTTCTTAAGAAAGTCAGTAAAAAAAAAAATAATAAAAAAAGTTGTAAGTGGTCCCTTTAATGTCTCTTCGTCTTTTTCCTCAAAATGGTACTCCCCCTTCCTCCCCCCTCCCCCCTCGCTCCGCCCTCTAAAAAATACAATAATAAAAACTGCGGAAGGTGTCCCATGACACCAAAATAACAACAATAGAGACAACAAATAATAACAGCGACAACAACAATAGCAACAGCGACAACAACAACAGTGAGAACAGTAATACTCATAGAATTGCAAGAAGTGGCCCGTCCACAAACACCCTTAAACGTTGGAATAGAGCTCTAATGTGTATTTTGTATATATAAATATATATATACACAGAAATGCTCTCTTATAGAGAGAATATATATATATTACTTTTTTGCAACTGTCGAATTTGATAGTTTTTTTTTTCTTTTCATATTTTCCTCTTTCAAACATCCCTATTTTCCATATTATTTGCAGCTAATTTCTATTGCTGAAAAATGATAAACCCTAAGGACGGACGCCAATATATAGATCTAGTGGTTAGTCACCGATACCATTCAGTTTGGTGCAAAAATGTCCCGCAAATCTTTTCCGAAATATGCGTAACATTTGAATCTGATTTTTTTTTTTAAATTTCAGTACGGCACTGACCTTATTAGATAGGGAACTTGGATATTCATAAAAAATGACGGGCATAGGATGGAAATGATGTGAGTGGCCAGGAAGTGCTGGAAGGGGGGTGGGGAGTGGGGGGGGGGGGGGGGATGGGAATGCGTTGCCATTGGTGTCAAAATACGTGTCTTCAATCTTTCTATTCTGTCTTTTTTCATCTTTCATATCTTTTTTATATTTCTTTCTGTTCGTCTTTCTCTCTCTCCCTCTCCTCTCTTTCTCTCTCTCTACCCCCATCTCTTTTCTCCTTGTTTCTGTATCTTTCGTCTCTATCTCTCTATGGGCTGCAACTGTCTCTTGTTATAGCCTGAAAAGAATCAAATAATATTCTATAGGTAATATAGTTAAAGAAATTGTAGTACATTACATGAATTATGCCGGAAACATCACAGATCTACTCGTTACTTAATTAAACTTAATTTTGAAGGCACTTTGCTGTTATTGTCAAAACCCTGCCGCAACGCATTGACGTTTGATCATTCTTTTCTGCTCTTTCTTTATAGGATTAACCTCTCTGTCCCTATCAGAATGAGTGAAACATCACATAATAGCTTTGTTTAACAGACACTGGTTTATTCTATCTTTCCTCTAATAACAGAATACTACGATGAAAATATTAACTCGTCCAAATTGATCACAAACGTTTTTGCTCTTTCTCTTTCGTTTCTCTTGTTGTTTTTGCCAAAAGTTTAAGCGTCTCAGAATTTGTAAGATAACTTTCTTTATACCGCCCGAGACAATACTACTCGAAGATAACAAGATGATGTTATGTATGTTTTCGTCCTTACAAATTAAGATGAGACGAAGGTTATGATTTCTTTACTTTCCGTACACAGCATTTTGTGTGAAATCATATTATTTATATCATTTCTCAAATCCTCTTTTTTTTCAGATATTGCTATCCTTTATACATTATGTGAAATGCTGCTTGATATCACTTATTTTCAGGGATAAAATTGGATTCAACGTTTTTGCCATCCATATTCGTGACTTCCTGAATGTCAAATCGGGAACGCGGAGATGAAAATGGCGCCTGGAAAGGCCGAGACCAGAATGCACTAAACTGAAATCCTTTCTCTTCAGCAAGCTTAAATATCAAGCCCTTCGTCTGGTCCAATTGAGTCGATGCACTGACTTGAGTTATTTCAATCTCCAAAACAAATATCTAGCCTCAAATTCTGATTACGGAAGTTATGAAAAAAGAAGACAGTACAATCCTGTGAAACTGAAAGGTTATGAGAACAGTCTCGGCCGTTTTTAAAGACAGCGGGCCCATTTTTTCGGCAAAAGTTCACTACAATTTCCCGTGATCTCTTTAGATTGTATTTAGAATCCTGCAAACAAAATACAGCATAGTGCTCTAACAAGTCTCGTCTTTCTGTTACTGTTCATAGGCCTCAGACTTCCTGTACTATTTCTCTTTTCAAATCTGGGACAGATGATTCAGACATTTTGGTATTTCCGTGGGGAAATAATCGTAAATTTAAGATAGGAGAAAGATAATTGCTAATTTTTTCGCGTGCCGATCTTCTGAATCATTTATTTTGTTTTGAAGTTCCTTGACGATGTTGAGCAAAGCACGCTCTATCCATATAAAGATGCTTTCTGTGAAAATTCCATCCTTCCCACAAGAATTTCTAAGGGGTGTTGGCACAGCATGCTGTTGAACTCTGTTATCTGGTGAGTGCTGAGATAAGGTTAGTTCTATAGCCGATGGGGACCTGTTGGGGCGCCAATGATAGCTCTGGACAGACCTATTCAGTCTGTCTCGGTCTTCCTCAAGTCTAGAGGTAGACCCGTTGTTTGATGTTACCCTCCCCTCATTTGTTCTGCCTCTCTCGTATTCTGCCTGCATTTACATGCCTTGCTTGATAGATTTTGTAAGGCCCTTCAGTCTTGTGATATGACCATGCCATTCAAATGTCCGCTGTTTTACTATAGAAAGAAGTTGCGATGCCTTCCAGCCAGACTGGTCGTGATGCAAACTATGTGACGTCCTGAAACGAAGAAACAAACGCAGATAAATAATTATAGAAGTATTCACACAATGTCTCTATCGGGGAAGTATGTAATATGGAAAAGAATGAGTCCACTCTGCATTATATGCTGGAAAATACAGTTCATATGATCCAAAGTACATGCACTGTGCTTCTCACTGGACATTGCTAAACTGCGCGTTTTTAACTGGTACTAGCACAGTGTACAAACTGGTGTGTCCTAGTGCATTTTCCTCACATTCTAATATTGCAAAGCTATTGTTGTTATGGGTGATGATGGTGATGGTGATGATGATGATGATAGTGAGGTGGTGGTGGTCTTTTAACTCACCCCGATGAGCCCCTAACAGTACATGCAACTTCACCAAAAGTCCTATAATAAATCATAAACAAGTTTTCAGATCCAAGCAATCCAGCTCCAGCTCTTACAAATAAGTGTCATTAGGATTCTCGAAATAGAAATTTACTTTAGTAATAAAATCCATTGATATAAGGCGGAAAGTCATCTATCTTTCAAGTTTTAGCCACATCAGGAATAGACAAGATGATTGTTAAATTTCACTAGGGACTAAATAAATCAACTCCGTACAGAGACGTGGCATCACCACAGGAGGGATTTGCACACTAAGTCTCTCCACCTTCCTCTACTGTGTGCGAAAGTCAGTGTCTCTACAAATGTTTCTGCCAGTCTATTTCGTGATGTTGTTTACTCACGTCTTTCTTTGTCTGCCTCTACGCCTTCTTGCCACGATGATATACCATGGAGCCAGATTTTAGCCAGTCTTATGATGTGCCAAGGTAATAAGTAATGTGTCAATCGAATGATATATTAGTTTCTACCGTGGCATCGACATTTATTGACAAGAAATTGCAGTAAATAACTTTATTTAAGAGAATATTATATGAGCATCATGTGTCTAATTTTAAGACTGCTTGGGACGGAATTCCATAGTTATATATATTGTGGTAGTTTGTATCATAGCAGTCCCTTGACACATTAAGGGTTAAATAAGCACAGTTTGTGACTGCAGAAGGAATGCCCTGCTGACAGATAAGCCTGCTTGAAACAGTTTTCTTTGAAGTTGTGTTGGGTCTGGGAGATTTCAAGATGTCAGGTAGAAAAATTGCAGAAAAAAGTTTGGCTCTGCTCGTCGGCCTTATGAGAATGGACTGAATAACCTAATGTATAGGTGGTTGGAAAGTCTCCGTCCAAGCTCACACAAACCCATGCATAAACACTCGGACATACAGACTCAACCGTTGACAATACTCACAGTAAAAAAAAAAAAACTGACATGATATCGTCGTTACTTTAACGAGAAAAGACATATATCTGAATTTTTTGCGAACCAAACTGTATAATTCGGTCATCTTGATGTACCAAAATTAGACATGAGAAAGAGAGTGTCAGCCAGTCTGTGGTCAGTTAGTTAGTCAATTAATCAGTTAATCAGTCAGTCAAGTAGCCAGTCACTCAGGCAAATTAATCAATCCGTCAGTCATCCATGAATTCAGTCAGTCGGTCAGCCAGTCCGTCAGTGATATCAAAGTCACAAGTCACGACTTTATCTTTACCCTGTTCCCTTTTCTATTTGCTAGTCCGGGTCTCTCAGTGTCCATGGACAGAAATAATAATGCAAACAGAGCCTGAATACCTAACAAAGATCAAAGATACCAGTGCTAATCCTGAGGCAGTTTGTCCAAATATCAACAATGGAGGGATAAACAGATAAGGCTGAGAAAGCTGGACAAAGAAGACAAAAATAGTTTCCGTCATCTGCGATTGTCTACTATTTTTCAATTCTGTCTATTCCTTATATAACTCGTCCAAATCTGGGTACTCTCCAATACAAGATTGAGCGTTCTTTCGAAATTGGTTAATTTCTCTTTTCTCTCTTTTTCTTCAACGGGAAAATGAATAATAAAACAGACATAGTTCATTAAGGTACCGGCCGCTTTGCTGACAGATAAAGCCCTAACTCATGTCTCTAGGCAGATTATGGTTCTAGATTAGTCATTTCTATCGTGACCTTATAAGACCTTGACTGGTTTTATCGTAGCCTCCGGTGACAGACAGAGCACGTCCGCCTCGGATAATGTTCGATTACTAGGCGGTATAAAGGCCGTTCCCCAGGGGCGGAGAGATACTACGGGGCTTTGCAGTGGTTTACTGGAAAATAACGCAGTGGGTGAACACACGGATGGGTAATTTGAAAGTGTCTTGAAAAATATAGATCTAACGTGATGTCATAAGGTCGTGAGAGCAAAAATGTCCGGAGTCGATATTCAATGCATTCAAGCATGTGTGATCTACAGATCATCTTAGCAGTGACCATGCGATTAATTTATAAGAGTGATTTTGTTTTGCCGTTACGGTTAATTTTAACCAATTTCATCATGTGTGGTATGTTGAAATTAGAGGAAAAACAGTGAAAAAAAAATAACTGGCTAAAACAATTGCTTTTACAACGCTGCCATCTTGGTTGTTTAGCTAATCTAAAATGGTTATCTATCTCCTCAGTCAAATATCAATGAAACTTAATGAAATTTGTTAACTTGTTGTTTGGCATCATCATATCTAAAAAGTTACATATTTGTAGCTCTCCTTGCGCAAAAGAGGATTGTGCGAAATGTTTTAAAAATACCTTGTGGTGAATTTCACATTTTACCCCTTTTTCACAACAAAACCTACTTTTCTTCATAAGTTACAAACATTATGGGTTGCACATAAATACATGTCTTGGTCTTGTTGCGAATATGATGTAGATCTATGCCAAATCTGGAAGAATCGGTCCATAAATTAAAAAATAAATGGATATAGCAATAATGAAAAGAAATCGAGTTTTGAGAAGTAAGTATCGAAAATTTTGTAAAAGGAAAAATTGACATGGAGAGTTTTTCTTTTTATCCGGATTTTAGCCTCAAAACAGGCTTTTCTCAAGTGCTAGCTCTCCTTCTATGAATTATGTGTGCTTCTCTGCGTTTTTCTGGCTTTTTGTTCATGATTTTATCAACTTTTGTTCCCTTCCCTTTATCATTAAGGGGGCCTTGGGGTCTATATTGTGATCTCCACATCTCTGTAAAACAATTAAACCTAAGGTGTCTTGACCGTAACAATGGCAGATGGTCCACAACCCTGCACTGAAGTAGTAGAAATAAAAGAGAATTTCACGTTTTAGATCCCGTGGTGTAGGCTGACAATGATATGCTGCCTGATTGCGAGTCAATTTTGTCTAAGAATGTCAGTCAAAGCCTATCCCTGGCATTTGGGGTTCAAGATATTTGCTAGAGGAGATTATAATCAAGTGTTCTATGCAGTTTTTGTCTGTATTGAGTGAAACATTGATTATCGACCACCACATATAGCAATCACAGAGGACGAAGTCCTTGTTGGCAATAGGCCTATTATTCATTAAACGTTGACTGATCATGGACCAAACGCGTTTGAATGGACATATCCATTTTTTATATTCAGAAAAGGTGGAGTTGTTAAGAGGAGATAAAATCAAAAGTTCGACTTTTTTTTTTTATTTCGGGACTCGCCTTATCCTTTAAATTTAAATAAAACAGATTACAAAGATGATTTAAAAAGTCCGTTTTCTGGAGTGTCACGTTTGAAAAAAGCTGTTCTTGTTTTTTCTGTCCTCTTGTTCCCGAGGTTTTTTATAAGTAGTGGCTTATTTGAAATACAGTTCATTCCAGAGAAGTGGCGTATGCGACACATTTGTTATGGTATTTTCGCATGACAGTGAGCGTTTTTAAGTATAAATAAACCAGGCTTGAATGTTAATGAAAAGATTTTTTTCTCGAGTTCCTATGTTGATCCCACTACTGTTGTCTCTTCTTCTTCTTCTGTTACTTTTTCTTCTGCTTCTTTTACGTCCCTATCTTTACCCTGGATTATCGAAACATCTCATGATGAGTTGAACATCGTAATATGGCGTGTCCTGGGCGATTGGATCTTTCTCTCCCCTCCTCTCCCCCCCCCCCCCTTCCTCCTCCTCCTCCTCTGCAGACAGATTTGAGTTTGAAGTTTTCTGCCGTGCATCCAAGGGTACATCCCTAACAATGCTAGCCGTTTTTTTACTTCGACAGTCAGTGAGTCCCTTACAACTATCGTGTGTGAGACGCTATTTCATTCCGCCGAATTACTTCCCTTCTCCTTAAGCACATTATAAAACACATAATGGAAAGAGAGAGGGGGGACAATCACTCTGGTATCTTTTATTTGAAACTTGACCAAACAACAACAACAACAAATGAAAAAACAGACAGCAGGATAAAAAGAGAACAGGGTCCTCATATCATGGATTTTCCAGAATTTTCTATTGAGCATATTTCAAATAAAAAGAAAAAAGTAATTTTGTTCCTATTTTGGACTATTTTTTATTGTAATTTATCCAGTAAAGGAAAATGATTGGCAGTCTAAAAAAAAAAAGACTCATTAAATACATAGTCAACGAAGTGTATCATTATTCCTGGACATAAATCAGCAGCCTGGTAGTCCATTATATCCTGCTTGCATTGATGGGCTCCTTTTCAATCAAGTCTGTTTTCTTTTGTATGGCTCCCGTAATAAGCAGCGATGTGTCCGTGCCTTGTCTGTTCTGGCCGTTCTAACCGCGCCAGAGATCATTAGCTGGAAAGATTACAAGTATCCCTTCAGATGTGGCTAGGACAGAAGCTTTGGAATTCTGCCCAGAAAAGCAACACTGTTCCAAAAAAAAACAGAACAAAGACCTTTGTGGTCGTATTTTGAACTGAATTTTTTTTTCACATTATCTCCTGTCGTCAATGAAAAGGCAGTTGCAAACTGATAAATAATTTAAAGATGCAAAAAGAAAAGGAAATTGAGATGCTATGGCCATGTAATAAGATCCAGTGGCCTTGCCAAAACTGTGCTACAAGGAACAGAGAATGGGACGTGAAAAAGTGGTGAGAAGAACAAAGGATGGATCGACAATATTCAGGAATTAGATAAAGAGAACATATTTACTGAGAGTTAGACGGAGAAGATTAATGTACAAACGGTCAGGAGGCGCCCCGACGACCCCAGACGGAATTAAGGGCTAAGGTGAAGATTTACGTCTGTAACATCACAGGTTATGGCACAACAGCAGAGCATTACAAACATGTAATAAGCAAAACATTCATGATGAAATCAGAATAGCAATACATGTACTTATCGGCTTTGTGCAGATTGTGGGCTGAGATATCCAAAATGTACATAATAGTGTTACTTGTATCAAACGTAAGTTTTGTCGTACTGTGCATACCAACGCCATCTTTATAAGTACAGACAACGACTTTCAAGTTACATTTGTCTCAGGGCCAGTTGCAATGAGTCACAGGTCTTGGACTCGAACAGAGAAATCTGGGGTTTAAATATGAAGAAGATGGTCTGATATCGATGTTTTTATGTTGCAGAACATGAAAGAACACTCATCTTTGTGTAAGAAAATATTGTTGCTTTATGGTATTTTCTGATTATAAGTATATCAGGATGTTGTAACATAAATATAATGATTTATCTGCTAAAGTGTGAATTTTTTATGATTTTTCTTCTGATTCTAGCCGGGGCTGAGGGATCATCCTCTGTCTCTTCAATTTGGAATATCTGTGGCTACAATCAAACTAATCAAATGTTTGTCACTCCATGGAAATGTATGGAATTACGTTTTTTATGTGACAATAATAATAATAATAAAAATCGGCATACGATTCTTTTTCAGTGACTGTGGGACATTTCATCTATGGCGTTTATCAGGGCGGTTTCAGTACTACATGCATCTCTGGTTGTTAGTGGAAGAAATAGTTATGGGAGTTCCACTATAGTAACTATGTGTCAGATAGCTATGTGACTGTTCGGATTAAGAAAAGAAATTTGGTTTCATGCAAACTTGCGTTACCTATAGCAGCGAAATTTTATCCTAAAATGTCGATTAAAAGTCACTAGAGTATCAAGATTTCTATGATGATATCCATTACATTCCTGTTTAGAAAATAGCAATTCTATGTCTTCAGGTCCCATAACGTGAGTACCATTGTTCTACATTGAGTGCTTTTTGGAAAAGGAAATCTAACAGTACAGTGAGCAAATTTTTTTTGGCTTCTTGATATATTATATATGTTCATCTGGCCCATCACACACATTCTGGAAATCAGACACTAGACCATTGTAAGAGGTTAGAATGAAAGACCAAATCTCTCAGACTATATTCCACACTTGAGACTTCCTTAATGTAGTCATAAAACATGCAGTAGAAGGAGGAAACGACGAATCTCTTACAGTTATGAGAAATAGTAATCACTCAGCTGTTTACAGTGTAGGCAATCTGCAGGCCTTTTATCTTAACTATAACCAAACAATATTCCTAGATGTTCCTCATTTGATAATAATAACTAACTGAATAAGAGCACAGAGTATCAATTCTTTCTCGGCTTTGTTACTAAATAACTGCCCATCAGTCCAAACCCCCTGCGGCCAGAACTGCCAGGAACTCCCGGCCAGAAATTACATTGTCTGGTACATTTAGCAAATTGTGAATTAGATAGAGTCTTCTTCTATGTTCATTGTGGCTTCTTCAGTCGTCCATTGAATTCGATAAGGACTATGGCGGTGAGTTTTAGGAATGATTTCACATTACCACACTAATTTTGCCTTGATATACTGATGATGTATCGACAGATCCTCTAGTGAGCAATGCGAACGACATTATCGACTACATCGATCGCACCAAAGCGCACCAAATTCCGTTGTTTGGCTGTGTCTACGTTCATGGATCTTGTTGTAATCATTTTTTGGTGGTGAGCCTTCCTGAAAAAAAAAAAAGAGAATCAACCCGTCTCAGCCTTCAAAATAAAGAGAAACTTTAGTTATGTGTGCTTGAAAGATTGTCAATTTAGTAATATTGCAATGGAAAGAGACCAGATCATTAAAGCTGCCTGATAGATTGAAGCATCATTGAATGACAAAAATGTATCTGGGAAACTATAATTTCGTAAATATTTTTCAGTCTTTCCTCAGGCGATATACATGCATTTCAGACAACTGAACAAATCATTGAAGATACTATGCCTGATAGTATTTGGACCAGAAAAACTGGACATCATTTCTAGATGTTATGAGCTGTTTCATGAAGACCGTTGGTGTTTGAGCCAGTCAAAGCTCTGTAATGTTTCCCCTAAAGCGAGGAATTTCACAGTCATAGCACTGTGAGTTGTAGTTTCATCATCCCAAGACAGTCTCAAAAAGATCACTTACAGATATGGCATAGGGCGCTCCGACCTCAGTAAAAATCAGTCTTTTTCTCGGACGGGTACACACGTACTCTTATCTTCCCAGCTCGAGTGGACCTGAGAGAAAATTGTCTGGTTCCGTTTTTTCATGTAAGTTCTACTTCATTACTCTTGTACTGAGCATTTTTATGTACACTCTCTAGTTAATAGTTTATGGCCATTGAAGAAGGGAGAGATGATAATATTTATCCTCAGAGTTCCTGAATTCTGGCAGTTTGTCTGTAAGATACAAAACGTTGCTAGCTGGCATGATCACCATGTGAAAGTCACATTCCTTCATATATCTAGCGAAACCACGATACACTATGTGAAGGGTGAGCACATATCAATGTAGTCCCAGATCACTATTTCTTACGACTTCGTACGCTCGCTCTGAGCGAAATATGAAACAATGACCTCAGAGTGTACGGGTGTGAGAACACAAAATACCACTGTGATCTTGGTTGATTATGGGAACAGCAAATAAACTATAACTGGCAATGTGGTTGAGACGACTCTTTATAACCCACCCTATAATCACATAATCACATATACTTTGGCCAGAATCTTGATAAAAATGAGGAAAACTAGGGAGAGGGCGAAGAGCTCAGGGAAACATGCAGGAAAATATAATAGCTTTCCCTGCTAAAGGGCAAAAGACCACAGCGATGATTATCGATTTGAAGTTGAATTCTATTTGACACTATACTCAAACTCGGTAATCATAGCACTTTGCACTCAAATTCTACAGACTGCTGACCCAATTGTATGTTTGAATTCTTCCCCCCCCCCCCGCCCCCTTTTAGCTTCAAGACTCATACTTAACCCATACCCATAACCCAGTATATCAATTGAACACAATCCCATTCAAAGAATGGCCTACAGTGCAAAATAGTGGAAGCAATACAAGAGTGAACAATGTCTGTATGGAGAAATGAGGATCACATAATATCTCATGCCTTATGACTACTGATATCTATAAAATACGTCATTATGCGGACCACAAGAATTTTAGATCGATTATTTAGACAAACAGGACACGTTTATTCATATTTCTTTGGTCCAGAGCATTGAGGTTCCTGAATACTTTCTCAGAGAAAGCGCAGTGGACGGGAATCAGTTGAATCACAGGGTCCTGTTGCAATTTCCGTAGTTTACGCTCATCAAGCACGTCTTATCGGGTCTTCATGCATCCTTAAATATCCAGCCCTGTGCGAGTTGTCCTTCAGCATTATCATATATCTCTTTTCATTTCCTCGAGCACTGACCTGACAGTATAGAGCACAAAGGTGGCCGTTTGTACTATAGCGGCAGCCGTGCCAGCCCCAGGTTTGAATGGTGCTAACCAGACACATTTCCCCATAGACGATGCTCAACAGGTAACCTCCAGCCACCATTAGAATCTGAGTGCGGCGGTGGAAAATTGTTGTTTTCATAATAATGACTTAGACAGACCAGCGAGGTCTGAATGAAGCGTTGTCTAAACCTTTCCGAGGCGCTAGTTTACTTTCATGAATAATGTACGTTAGCGAGTTGAGTATTTGGTTATAATTGTTTCAATGAGTAGGAGTGGTGCTGTTGCTTTGTATCTCGTTATTTTTTCTACCGCGGTTCCTGTTACTGACAGAATGACTAGATTCAAGCCCATGAATTGACTGTTGTTTTTAACCCAGCCAACACTATAACACAACACATGCACATAATTATAAAAGCACACATACTCATACACACATATAAAGTGAGAGAGAGAGAGAGAGGGAGGGAAAAAATGCAAAATATAGTCCAAAGACACAAAAACACATGGGACGGTTATCCCGATATGGCACAGCCCCCCCGGGGGCACGCCGAAAGGGACCGAAACCCGAAGAAGAAGGAAGAAGGAGAGGGAGGGAGGGGAACACACACGTACACACCAGCAAGAAACAAACTATATATACAGATCCTGAGACTTGTGTGGACTCATCTTAATTCTCCCATAGCGAAAGGCTTGCTCAACGTTGTTGCTGAAATCAGATAGTACAGTAATCAACGACGCAAAATAAATATGGTGTCTTGTGAAGTAAAATATTCTTTTGCCATCTTACTTACTGTTTTTACCCCAATTGTCAACCCCAAAATGACCGGCACAGAAATCAAATGATTCACAGTGTATGTCGTGTTCTACTGGGGTAAAACCACAAACCGAATACTTGTATCACGTGACCAACTCATGATGGTAAAGAAACAAACGATCCCTGCCACCATCTGAGCACTGATAGTTCAGAACCACAGCATGTTCTCAGAAGACGATAAAAACATCGATTGAAACAGGAGCAAAGTAATGCATGGTATTTCATTCAAACTTGAAAAAGATAAAACAACAGTCCATAGGTAAAGCTGTGGGGATGGTAAAATTATTTCTATCGATACAAAGTAGATAACTGTGACTTTGAGAGATTCCTGGTAAATGTGACAACCCTTTATAAAGATGTTACTCAACAAGAGACATTCGTTTATCCAGTTGCGTTAAAGGTCCAGTCTGTTTAAGGACACGTCGATTATATTTTGTATAAGAATTACATTCCCAACAACGTTAAGTATGACAGAAACCTACAGTGATCTCTCTATTATCGCTGGAGTTACATTCCAGAACCCTCTGCGTAGGTGACAATCCGCAATGTAGATACTATATTCATTTTCATATAATTAAATCCTTTACAAACCTTGTCCGCGTTCTTGTAAATTTTCCCCACGCTCTTATAAACTCCTTCTACACTCCAAAATTCTGTCTGCACTCCGAACACACTTTTGTATAATTAATGTATCTGCAAGCATTTTACCAGGGAAATATTTTTATATCAGACCAGAGAAGCCCGGGATATAATAACGCACTAAGCGATATAAATGTACTTATGTACATAGAAAAATTTGCATTATATCGAAATCGGGATAGGTGAACCACGAAATGGCGACGAATTACTGTACTCGATTTTTATTGCCTTCAAGTCGTTATAGAAACTCTCATTTTATGGTAGTTTCTGTGGAAACTTTGGGGATTAACCCTGTGAACTCATAGTCCCAGTCTACCCGGATTCCCGAGTTCTACTAATGGCCGTATTCCCGGTTTACCAGGAATGGGGAGATTGTGAGAAGACGTGTGAGAATGAAGGTCCTCAGTGTAAAAATAACCACCCAATCAGATATTTTAACATTATTTACCGCGAGATTAGTTAAAATGAGGTCAAGATGGCAGCGCCCATGTACATACTGTTGTGATTTTGTAGCAAAAACAATGTAGAATCTTAGATGTCAGGGACGAAAAGCCCTAGATCTAGGTCACAGCTGTTCATGGCTGCCGAAACTGTTGACAGTTTGTGTGATTCAGGCAGTGCTGAAACTTAATTAGATGAAGATTGTCCTGTTTCTGATAAAGATTTAAAAGAAAGTGATAGATCTAGTGCCACTACCG
>JBCEWB010881303.1:0-15812 GCA_039654565.1 Peronia peronii
TATCCACAAATCCATATTTGCTGAACGCCGGTACCGCAGAAGGGGCATCAATTGTGCTGTGCGTATATGTTGTGGTAGTATTAGAGTAGGAACAGAAGGGTGACAGTGTTCTAGTTGTAACTACATGATGAGTTTTATCACTAAACTGTGACAATTAAAACGGTAAAACAACCTTCTCTCGAAAAGCATTTCTCTAAAATAACTGAAAGTTCCATGCGCAGACAGCGAATACTGTCACGCAATACTTTCTAGTAAGCTTAGGCTACAAGTAAGCTTATATGGGAATCGTATTAATATAAAACACGATAGATTGCCATGATAATATCGTATATACTAATGAAATGGCCTCAGTAAAACTTAAAGGCAGGTAGTTTTTGTTTAATTCTTCATCCAAGTGATATTGATATGACAAAACAGTTACTTTGAATCTGTATATGATATGGTTAGCAGCAAATATAACGTCTACGTGCCATACGGTTTAGTTAAATTTAATATTTAGGGGTTAATAATCACGAATGTTTACCCCTTAACTAAGATGAGATGTACCATGAAGATGAAACATATTGCAGGCATCTTACCAGGTCATGAGTAAACATATACCCAACCACAGACTGACTCACACACACCCACTCACTCACACACATACACACCTTGATCTACAAATGTCTCTGAATCAACCAACTGCCAATTAATGACCGCCCTCACCTTCAAGTCAAACAGTCTGCTAACAGCTCACTCCCAGACCCCGGGGATCTGAAAAGCGCTCACTTGAGGATTTGGGATCAGTGAACCAATGTCATAGATACGCAGATCCTTTGCTCTGCTAGTCCAGCAAGCTAGACGAGTGATAAACCTGAGAAGTCATGAAGTGCACTGTAACTTACTGTAAGAGCCGCCTTGAAATCGGACGAGAGACTGGCTTCGCCCACCTGTGGTTCTATGAAGTAGCCTAACTACTGACTTTTTCTGCTATTCGTTATAATAGGAAGGATAGATGGCAATGGCGTAGTACAAGCAGCATCGTTCGGGTGCTGCATTACAAAATAAATTATAAAATTGAAACAAGTTTAAAACAAAACAAAAATAACATATCTATAACCAAAACAAAACACTCAAATTCAGTCTGTGGTAGCTGGACTTGCGAATACGGTACAGAAGACACCACCAACAAAAGAACAACTGATCTGGATGTGCATGATTGTCAAAGCCTTCAAGGCACGGCAGTGCACCATATGACGATGATATGTCTCCCCAATTCTTCAAATCTCTATCAAGCTATTTATGCTTACATATGGCAAGACCGGCAATTTGCACCTGTGACTTCCGTTCGTGAGGTCTAGAACGTAAGAGTACTCCTAGTACGCGTAACCTCGATGGTGCTCGGCAGGTTTGGTTTTGCATTTCATTTAATACCACAAAATAGAAATACAGGCATGCACTCGTACACTGACTTACTTACATTCATATAATACATTCAAGCATTTGTTAACAAGAGGAAAAATTGGACCTCATGAGAAATAAGCACTAGTTCCTTCTTTTGCAAAGATATCTTGTATTGTCAATTTTCTAACTCCTAACAGACAGAACATGACTTGTACTTTTGGGGATAATAATGACACTTGTTATCCTAAATATAACAGCTGTGTCGTTAACAATGATGGGACTCCTCTTTCAATTAACTATTCTCTGGGGTACCACTTTAATTTCTCCTGTTATTAAATTATACTACAAATATCACCTTTGCTCAGTAGGACAAAAGACAATATAATTGTCTATATCACCATCTCAGATTACTGGCTGTCATCATTAATCTCTCCTCCTAACAGTACCAGCTACCTACTACAATTTCACAGTCAATACTGCCACATCATGAGTCAACTTGTCCTATTAATAATATTTTTCTGTTTCATACCAACCATCAAGATCACAAAAAATTATAGTTCTCATAGTTATTTTTATTCAAACTGAGGGGCTTCATTTCATCACACACACAAAAAAAGATCATACATGGTGTAAAGTGATAAACGAAACTTTTGTTCATGGAACTCAATACATTCTAAAACATAAATATCACATTCATGGTTAATTTTATGTCCATCGGCCTTATAACATAAATCAAAATCATATATTGAAGCATAAAAGGTAGATCTTATATATGTATATATATATATAAATAAATTAATCTATGGATAATGATCTTTGGGAATGTATATATTATATAATACAAATTTGTTACTATTATATTGATCCCATAATTATTAAATGCACAATGGATCTAAATAAAACTGTAATGCTCAGACATAAGATTCATAGCATATAATGTATCACAACCGGATTCTGGACAAGAAATATCATTTCTTTTCCATCTTATTTAGAAACAAGTCAAAATCAAAGCAAGTGTGATAAATTTCCCTGAAAACAAGGACAACAAATCACATAAGAATCCTAGTGACCTAATGATGCTAAAAGATCCCATAAGATGTGATGGAAACTTCATAATCTGTTTCAGTGAAATACTGATTCTTATTATTTCATCTTCATGTTGATGAAGAAAGTTATTTTATAGAAATGTCTTAAAGACTGACTGGCTACCGCCAACTAATTCAATACACTAAAAGATATAAATAATTCAATATGTTAAGACTTGAATAAAATGATGGTACTGGCATAGGCTGAGATAATCTCTAGTACGAAGAAATTGAAAGGCCCATAGAAAATTGACTTTGGTACTGGTCAAAATTTCAAACCTCTCTGGTTCTTCATTGGCAAAAAAGATATTCTGATGCATGATGACTACTGAATTAGCAAGGCAAAAGTGCTAGCAAAAACTCATCAATGTCTTGAAAATCCCAGTAAACATTCATGCATAATGAAAACTAGGCATGCTAAATAAACATTTCCATGTGTGCAAGCAGTCTTAAATTTTAAATTCTGACAAACGGAGACCTGGAAAACAAGCTATAAATCACAGTAAAATAGACTTATCATTCAATGTATACCAACAGGAACAAATCCAGATAGAATTGTATATTAGCAGCTAGGATATCAGACCCTATTTTGCGAAGTCTTGAGGAAACCAAAAAGATTCTATTTCTGACAAGCTGTCAATAGGTAAGTGATAGTATGAAGAAATTGAGGTCAGACTCTCTGATGCTTTTGAACATGACAATGATTTCTATTTTGAGAAGCCAATGGTGAAAGAAAGGGATTCCACACACAAATGATATTCCATTCCTGTTCAAAGACCATTTGAGTGAAATAACTCCATGCATTAAATCATGAGTGGAAAATAGATTTCTTTTCCAAAGCAATGATAACAATAAATATCATTCCTTCTACATTTGGGTATCATCGTCATCATCATTGTTCCCATGACAAATGTCAATATGGTGCATGCAAGAGACATTGGTCAAAGATCTCTACTGCTCTTGATCTTCTGCTAGCTGTTTGCAACAATATGATGACAGTGATTGGACCATTCTTTGGCATTTTCAAGCCAAGCCTTGCGTGATCAGCCTTTTCCATATCTGGATACAGCAGTTGTAAAGGATGATTTTTTAATTTTATAAAGTTGACTTTTTTTTTCAGTTAAAACATTGCTGAAAGAGTTTGTCAAACGATGGACAGATGTGGCTCTATAATTTGCAGGACGATTTTCACTTATCAAATATATGCATCTTAAAAGCCCATATACATGTAAATGTAATATCAAGTTCAAAGAAACATTAATTAAAAAGGCTGGGGAATCAAGTTTAAAGTAATGCTAATTTTATCACAGATATAGCATATCATATCACAGCTATTACAAAGAAAATGTGAAGAAAAAACTTATAGGTTCTACATTCCTATATCAGATCTTAAAGCTGCTGTATACACAGATTGTCAAAATATCAAGAACTCTCTTGAGAATTTTACTGAGTTCTAATACAAATTGGTGATATTTGAATAAATTTACTACCACAATCATACCACAAAGCAGAGTACATAGACAAAAAGATTAGAATCTGCTGTAGAGGAATATAACTATGTTAATCATATGTTACACACACATAATACAAATAATTCATTAACAATATTCTACATGCAGCATACATTAAGATTTATATGTGGTGAACCAGTGGCATTTTACAAGTGCTTTTAAGACACTGATAATACTGATATTGTATTCCTCACTAACTTTCAGTTACCGTTTCAGAAGCATATGAGATCAGTTGATTTGGCAAGCAACTGTGCATTATGCTCTGAATCTCCTGTAGGGCTGAAATAGTGTTAAATATAAGCCTTAAATACTAAAAAAATACAATTTTATAGAGCAAAGCAGTAGCATATCAAACTGCTCTGTGGTATGCTATAAATTCAATGTGGCTTTTCTTTTTAACATACAGGGGACAGAGAAAATGGATAGACAATTAAGCTATTTCTCTTTTCCTCCCTTCCACCAGTAAAATCTAACAGTAGCAAAACTAGCTGGGGAACTACTGACTACTCCTTACAAAAATGACAAGTGAAGTAGTGATCAGAAGAAAGAACACAACTACTAACATTTCCATTGATATCTGATCAATATTCCCACATCCAACTTTGGTTATGACATTTATTTTCAGTAAATAATTAGAAATAAATACCGACTGTAGATGCATCTCATTCCAGCTCTCGCAAAACTCAATAGCTCTTCAAGCTGGACCATTGCACCTCACACAAATCTTATCTTTTCAATTTCTTATGATAATATTGATAACACTATAATATATTAGCTAACAGTAAAAATAACTAGACAACAAAATACAGGTTAAGAAACAGATTGTAGACTTAAAAGCACCAAAAGAACCAAAAGAATCCAGAAGTTAATTCTACTAAGTGCGAATTTAAGTGAAAATGCATTCATATGACTATTTCAGTTTTTTAAAATTATCCTAAGCTTGACCCAAGACCAGTTTACCTTTAGTCCTGTTGGTGGCTGAGTGATAACCACAAAGATGCTTTCAGCAGACTTGACTTGATAAAAGGAAAGCTGACTAGGGTCAAGACACATGAAATCTTGACAACTAGCAATAAGACTTTTACTCTAAACTGGCACAAAATGTGTATATGTGGTAGAACAGATGTACACAGGGTAGTTATCATCATGTTAAGTCCATGTTTAAGAAACTTCCTAGGGCCCTTGGGAATGCCCTTCATGTTTTTCCTGATCAATTGTGTTTGTTTTTTGTTTTTTCAGAATGTGCAACTTAGTGGCACCTTCTTAATTCAGTTTTAAGCATGGGCTTGCGGAGTGAACGATTATGCACATGAACCACACAGACACCCATGGCGCCTGTCAATTTCCCATGACTTGAAATAGAAGCCAAAAACTCTTTGTTGCCATATAAAATTATAGTTATGCTGGTTGCTTGTAGTGAATATTTGACAGAGCATCCCTCAGGCAAAGCAGTTACCGATCAGTTTCATATAATACAATAATAATTTTTGATAATAATGTTACTTTAACGCTCTGGTATCAATGGCTTCAAAATATTATAATTAAAAAAACCAGGATGAGAAAGAAAAAGGAAATTTGCAAACCTGGAAAGGCATCTACAAGGGTCCCATCATTTTTATGGAAATTGAAATCACACACCTGAGTATATGGTTTTACATGTTTCAGTTTCTACACTCTAGCTGATTTTTCACACAGATCAGTTCAAGGATCAAGCATGATAGGCCTACAATTTTGTGGATCAAGGTATTCCTTTCATGCACTCTGATATCTCTTGAATTTCTCACAGAGAAATTCTTGTGTCACATGGTGAACTCATAGTCTCTGAGCAATGCTTTAAAGAGCGCATATACTTAAGGAGAAATGGTACAGTACTTTCCTTTGCTGACTGAACTTTAGAAATGGTGTAACTGGGTTGATGTTCTCCTCTAAGTAACCTAAACTGTGGAGCGAATGTTTCAAAACATGATTAAATCAGGATAATATAAACTTCTTGTCATATTCTTCTCTTCAGAAAAATGCTGAATGTAACTTGCAAGAGGCCCCATAATCTGTGTGTTGAATGGTTGTTTGTGAGCGCATCCCTATGTGAATTTCTTACATACAAATATGAGCATGTGATTTAAGTTTCTTTTTCAAAAGAGAGAGAAAGAAAGAAAGACAGAGAGAAAGAGAGAGAGAGAGAGAGAGAGAAAGGGGTAGGGGGAGAGAAGGGTTTTGCACATTGTGTTATATTTTTCAGACATATAACTGCAGTCTCTATCCAGTGGCTGATTAGGATCTTTGTTAACTAGTTCCAGTAAATTAACAGTGGACTACCAATTCCAAGGCAGAGTAGGCAGTACGTATCTATATCAGGAACGTGGTTATATATATCTCTATATCTCGGTTAGCGTGAACCTGGAGAGCAATAAAGAACACACCAAATATACAATTTAAGACCAAATGATCAGATACTGTATAGAGGTCAAAACAACATAGATATATGACAAGAAATAGCAGTTAACTGAGCGTGGCAGGTTGGGGAAAGGACCAGGTGAGGACCATGAGTTTCTAGGAGACAATCGGACCAATACTCGCAGAATTGTCATAAAGAGAGATTGGACAAGTTAAATGGTACTGGGGTGAAGCCATAAAATTCACATCCCATAATATTTTGAATGGCCTGCTAGAAACTAAATATTTCATTGTGCGATCCAACACCATTTCTTTTTTTCCAACCCATGGTCAGATTTGAATTCAACCCACACAACTCATGTGAAATTCTCTAAACCCGCTGTTTTTCCTGCTAGATCTCATCAAAATGAGCAATGATTTCATTCGAAAATTTTGTCAGAAGAGAATTACTGTGGGCTATGTTCAGCGAAGCAAAGTTAGTCGTTATGGAGCACTCCACCTTATGGAGCAGTTTACGAAAGTAAGAAAAGATGGTAACAGCAGGGGAAAGAACAAAGCAGTCGTAGAGTGACATTGACAATCTGAGTTATGACCAGGATCTGCAGTCTTGTCTTTATCTGGGTGTACTGTCAGTATGGCTCTGTTCTTGAGTCCACGTGTCAGTCTGTGAGTCAGTACTGCTCTGTCTGCATGTCCGTCCTGGCTCCGATTTTGA
Organism: Peronia peronii; assembly: GCA_039654565.1. NCBI lineage: Eukaryota > Metazoa > Mollusca > Gastropoda > Systellommatophora > Onchidiidae > Peronia > Peronia peronii. Next base: position 7,089 of record JBCEWB010881303.1, read on the forward strand.
GCAGCCTCTGGTGTTCCCGTTCATGCTCCAGTAGCAGGTGCTTATCCTCCTTCAGTTTGATGCGGTGCTCTTGCAGGCGGGCATAGCTCTCCTCTCGGTTAGCGTGAACCTGGAGAGGAAGACAGAACAAGACGGCAAATAAGATGAGTTAAATGTACACGACTGTCAGGTCTGCCTTGTGCTGATTTGTTCCTCCATCTGTGTCTGTGTGTGACCTCAAGAATTAACGAGAGTTCGAAGGTCATCCTGACTTGTGTTGTAAGGAAATGTGAGACACAGACAAATTTATAATGCTCTGTGGGTTCCTTGGAGTTCGATGAATAAGTGGTGGAACAAATGATTCATGGTATCCGTAATAACAGCGATATGGAGGCATAGACAGAAAAAAAATCTGATCGTATTTTTTAGCATTTAATTGATCCATGGATGACGATAAATAGGCCTAATGCAACTAGGACAATGTTGTTTTATTTCAAGCCTTAAGGGTGTCTTTCGTGAGTCTGGCAAGATAACGCCTACACATAAATAATTATGTAATCTGTACATTGTATTCAATACAAATAAAAGCAGGAAAAAATAGCAAAGTTTTATGAGAAGGGACCGGGTAACTGGCAAAGGTGAACTGTTCTCTGAAACACATACTCATACATATACACAGTATACCCACTCGTACAAACCCAACAGAGACGAAAACGGAATAGAAACAGATCACTGGCATGAGGAAAGGCCTGAATCTGTCAGGTTGCAGGATCAACAACAAAGCCACCTGTAAAGTTGTTTGAATGTATCGTCCCCTCTCTCTTTCTCTCTCTCCCCCCCCCCCCTCCTCTCACACCACCTCGATTCTCGCCCTCTTCTTTTCTCCTGTTCTCTTCTTTGTAACCCGTCACACGAACACTCATCTAAACACCCACAAACAGATACCCAAACATTTATCGCATATAGGCCGCCACACCTACACCATCAGCCTCATAAATTATCTTCAGACTGGCTTTTCTTCCGTTACCCAAACCATATACCGCTGGCCTCCTCCCACATTCCTCTCTTTTTTTACAGTGTTAGCGATGTGTATGTGCGTCTATAATTATCTATGTGTGCCGCATGAATTTTATGATGAAACGTGAATGTTCAATAGCAAACAATAACTAAAAAGGCAAATAGTAACATCATTTTAAAACGTATAGAAAATCCGTGTCTTCGTACATTGCTAGTGACACAATTATTAAGTGCTTTGAGCATCAGACTACTATAGGCTACTGTCCCATGGCAATAATCAAAGCTTATGATATTCTGACCAATCTCAAGAAAAACTCCAAAAATGTAGCATGATAACTTTGTTGATTGCTGTATGAAACGAGATCATATCCATTTTGAGTCTGAGAATACTCCTGGCTTTCAAGCTGAATTATTGTTTTGGAATTCCCCGCGACAGATCATCTCTTTTGTAGTTTACAATACTGCCAAGATTGGTTTACAGATGAGGTCGCATCATGTCTTGACAACAAATATGGGATATTGAATCCTCATTATATTGATATATGTCGGCTACTGTTATATGCCAATGCCAGTGGCAAGGCAACATTCCCTTCATTTTTATTATTATTACTTGGGGGGGGGGGGGCATGCAATGTTCTCGGCTTACAATAAACAAATCACCCAAAACCACACCAGACCGAACCAGCAGGAATAAAACATGACAGAAATGGGTCCTGAACCGACAGAACCTCAGCGCAAGCCTGGCACGGCGAAGAGAAGAAAAAATGGGGTAAAAATTGGCACAAGAAAACAGAACTAAACAAAAATTAAAAAGAAAATCAACGTGCCAATGTTTTATGTTGTTCAAGATTCAGCGGAAGCAATTTGGAATCTATTGACTTGCAAGCGTTTGTTTGTTTGAGTTTGATTCCTCAGGAACTGACATGGCATCGCTCTACTGCATGATTTTAAAAATGGTGGTTGATAGACAACAGAACTGTAAAAAAACGCATCCGCCCAGCAAGAGAGACAGATGGATAGGTATGGGCTGAGGAGAAGATACACAGATGCACGAACAGACAGACAAATAAATAGACAGACAGACGGAGAGAGAGAGATAGGCACAGAGACGAAAATCCTGAACAATTCTGTCGGCAAATTTAAACTATCGTTTTACTATACCGACAGTTGTATCTTTTCCTTCCTTTTTTTTTTTCACACCTGCAGCGTTGACTTCCTTCAACTCCTTTCGGACAAGCAAGGCTGCAAGCATCACAAAGAGCGCATAGTCTTGTTTATAGTAACTTACAGACAAGGCACAGCATGGCAGGATGGAGCTGCAGACAAGAGATTGTCTTTGTTGAAGTATATGCCTGGGTGTATTAGATTTGAGCATCTTGCTTCTTTCTCATGACAATCGAACGGTTGAATAGAAAGCCAGTCTATGGCACCTGGATTTTCCGATTTAGAGTCAAACTGACGATTTTCGATTTTTGGACTTTTTAAAAAGGGTTGTCAGTTCTGTACGAGATTATAGGCCCAGAATGTTCTTATGACGGAAAAATCATTTATTTCAGATTTAATTTTTTTTTTTTTTTTAGATGGGGTAGTCAAAATTCAGCAAAATTCTCTATCAAAATGAGGGAAAAGATGGTCTTGTTAATTTTTTTATTCTGCTCCTCTTGATAACAGCAACTGCTGAATTCAACAAGGATTTTGTGAGGATTTCTACTGTCAAAACAAATCACTTGACTTTGGTTGGGGAGCTTACTCATTCACATTTCAGAGAAATGAAAGAAAGAAAGTGTCCCTACATAATACAGAACGTAACGTAAAGTATTCGAGATAACCTCCACCAGGAAGTTGAAAGATGTATATAGAACGTAACCTACATGAGTATATTAGCCTATCATATATCGAAATTTAATACAGGCGCCAATGTCACATTTGAGATCTAAGAACAACTCCCCCCCCCCTTTCCCCACAGGAGATATTAGAGAGAGGGGGCTTCATATTTCATGGCCTATGGTTACTCCGATGTCTTCTCTGCCAAATTATAGAGTTTTGGTGCATATTGAAGATTTTTCATTGTATTTTATAGTCAATAAATTTCGTTTTTGCGTTTTTCTCAAAACTTTTTTTTTCTTATTGTGCTATCGCCTCCAAAACTTACCAACATATTTTCAGCATGTTTCATATACATATTTTCCTAGAAAAAATAAGCAATTTTTTTTTTTTTGGATATCTCTTTTACTTTTTGAGGAAACATTTTTTAATGAATAAAAAAAACAGCAATTTTGAACATTATTTTCATATATGGTATTTTCACAAATTGATTTCTAAAAAAAAAAAATCCTCAAATTCCCTCACACCATTTTTTAGTATTAGATGTTAGAAATGACATGCAAAGTTTGGAACGATTTAGTGTGATAGTAACGGAGGAGACATTTAAAAAACAGGGCAAAATCCAAGCTGTCAGCCGTTTCCGTAGTAGCCAGACATGCTAGCAAGTTTCCAAAGACATTATTCTGAATCAGATATACATGCCAAAACACTTGATTACAATATAATAATCTAAGGTCAAAGAAAAAAAAAAAGAGGTCTCACGTGCCCCCCCCCCTCCCCCTTTAAGACATACATGAAAAAAAAAGGGGGCAATGAATCTACCTCGCCAAAAGCAAGGTTGTTGCACCACTGCGGATCATCATTAGACCCTAGTCAGTGCTAGGCATTTACTCATTCTGATGTTTCGGTATAATTATTTAAAACATGTTAAACATGATTTCCATTCCTTCTCCTCAGCTGAACCGTCGATATCTCAGCTGCAATCCAAGTATATGGCTTTTGATAGCTTTGATACAGAAGAGACGATAGACCGTAGGCACATGGTCATTCTTCTCAGTAAACATCGACATAGATTTCCAAATCTGGACAGCCATGATTGCCAACGCCTGGTTGTAGAGCACCAAGTAATAACAGTGTCCCTTATTCACTCCAAATTTTCGTTTTTCTTCATTCCCCTGCCTGGTCCGTCACTCACATTCAACCAGCAGCTTTCCCAGCCTCTGTCGTTCTTTGACAGAATGCATTTTTCATCACAAGCTAATTATTTGACAAAGCGCATTTTACTCCACAGTCTAAGTTATTGTCCCACCCACTCAAAAAAGAAAAAAAAAAAAAAAAGAAAGAAAAGTTTATAATTCTAAAAGACATACTATTACATTCTCTAAAAACTGCATGCATGCCGTTCACTGTGTATTAAAAGTCGGGATCGAAAAAAGAAAAATCGCAATTACTTCGGAAATTACGTTTTCAGTGAGAAGGCATTTTATCATAGTACATTACTTCTGTTCGTGATGGCAGATTCTTTTCCCTGGTATTCTTTACGGCGCCTATCTGTTACAAAAGATGCAATTAAGAACAAACAAACAAACAAAAATAAACAAACAAAATGTAGCAAATAATGAGGATTGTTTTGACCAGCCTTGTTATTTCCCTTTGCCAGGCACAAGGGTGTTGAACAAGCAGCATAGAGAGGGAATAAATGACTTTTACACTCTTTGTTTGAAATGTGCACTACAATTTTTTTTTTAATCGTTGTATAAAGGAAACTGTTTTCCTCATATCTTAATAATTTTAGCTAAATAAAAAAAAAATTGTGATCACTTTTTCAAATGACAAGAAGAAAAGTGAGTTTTTCCTTTTTTACACTGTCTCTTCAACAATCCTTGTGTCTGCTAAAGGGAAGTGATAGCGCTGGTAAAAAAACAATCCCCATTGCTCCGCTTGATACAGGACAAGGGTCTTGCCCAGAATTCTCCGGCGGTGTTTTGATGGGTGCGGTTTGAGGTGTTGGATAGAAGAGGTGTGAGGGTATGGACGTGATACAGGCGATGACATACGTTACAAAGAGGGAGGGGGGGGGGGTGACAGAACATCGCCTTGCGAGAAAAGGGGCTGGTGAAAGCAAAGAATAAACATTTAAAAGTGAAAAAATGAACGAAAGCAAGAAACAACCAGGCAAAGAAAGAAAGAAAAAGAAAGAAAGAAAGAGAATAAAAAAAGCAAAAAAAAAAAAAGAGAATGAATGAAAGAAAGAGGGGTGAAAGAAAGAGTAAAAGACAGAACGAGGAAAAAAAGACAGAAAGAAAGAAGGAAAGAAAGAAGGAAGGAAATAAAAGCAATGGTTGAGCTGTAACCAGACACCTCAGTTCTCCAGCTGTAATGGTGATGCCTATCTGTAGACTTACAACACGTGCACACACACTCAAATCCGTGGGGACGTCTGGAAAATGTGAACTCGCCCCTGCTCGCAGTCTGACAGCCTCTACTACTTCCCTCAATCAAGTACAATTTGAACATCTTTCCTCTGACAAAAACCGTCAAGAGAGACACACGATTTCAGCGTGTATTATTATTATTTTTTTTTTTTCGTACACCGTAGTGATATGGATGGTAGTATTTACTTTACTGTATATACATGACACAGAAACAATCTTTTACTCTCTTCTTATGAACTGTTCCTACGAAAAAAAAAATGGAATCATGTTGAAATTTCCATGGTTATTAGCATTTGTATAAGCTGAATCATACAGCATTTTCTCAGTTTCTGCACTAATCTGCTTTAAAACATATTCCTTTTCATGAAAAAAAAAAAAAGGCCAGGAATAATGATTTCAAAATAAATAGCATCACTTGCCGTTTATTCCTTTAACAGTCAGTAGTCTTGAGTTCCCGAATAATAATATGTACTTCGTTCGTGCACACTGCGTTGGTTTTTAACCGTGCGCCTTACTCCGGCCTTCCTTTACTTTAATAATAAACAAAGAAACGCCCTCCATTTATCGTAATTCGTAAGACTGGCCCAACATCCTGGCAATCTACAATGGCAAAATGTTCTTCCTGAGCAAATGATGTCATGATGATTAAAAAAAAAAAAAAAGATATCTATCATACAACAGATGAGAATCAAAGCTATGTACCACTACTAACGAGCCTATGTTAAGTTCTCCTAGTATAATATATTTATTTACTTGGGAGATTCAGAGAGAATCTTTTCTGTAACCACTATAATGGTGGTGAAAGTGCTAGAGTGATGACTGTGTGATAGATAAAAGTGCATTAAAAAAAAAAAAGTGGATTTTTGACGAAATTAATGTATTATTATATAAGCCTTTTTCACAAACTTCTTATGACTCTTATTATGACCTATTAGGTTAGAAATGTAGGCAGTATAAACAATGTGGGTTTTGAGATAGATCTAAAGTTCTCTTTATCGCTACTGTATGAAAATGGGAATTTACATCGTTTTCGTACTATCGGGACTGAGCCGGCCTGTTCTACCCGTGGCGTTGTGTGCTTATACACAGGGTCTACTAGTGTCTGGCTGACTAATGAGCATTGGCGTCGCCCCCAAACCCTCTAATCGCTATCCAAACTAGTAGTTGATTAATTTGCTGCATTCCTAATTTCTGCTCCCTTAGGTCTTGTCCACTGTCAAAGGGATGGCATACGCCGATTATTGTCGGCTTCGGCGGTTTCCAACTTGTTGATTGTGGAGGTCACATCTGAAGTAATAGGCCTAGCAGACAATTTCCACCGAGTTAAAAATATTTGGTTCACTCAGTCAAATACATTCCATGAAAGGATAGAATTTGATTTTATCTTGATGGCACTGAAGTGAGTACATGAGTGACTTCATGTGCAAGATGATTACAAAGATTCTACTACATCTGACTTTTTACCTCCTGGTTTTCATTTGTCGCGATCGCTCATGATATCTTTATTATTATTATTATTATTATTATGCTTATTTTGGATATGTTCTTTGTCCTCAACTACCTGAGGAACAGAAAGTAAAAAAAAAAATTAAAAATAATAAAAAGAAAAAAAAAAGAAAAGAAAAGAGGAAGAAGACGAGGAAAAAGAGGTGGCAGGGCTTACAAGAAAGTTTCCCCAGTTTGAGACCACTTCGGTTTTGCGGGAAGTTCCAACACACACACACAAAAGAGGGATTTGTAAGAGAAGTATTTATGAGTGTTGAAAACTGCGGATACTTTCATATTACTCAAATAGTGTTCTGTATGTCCCTGTTTCCTTTCAACCTTTGATCCTCTTATCCCTCTTCCCCCCCCCCCTCCCCCCCCTTCCCCTTGTACCCCGATCCCCATTTATTCTATTAACATTCTGCTACTACATTTCGAAACTGTTACCGAACAAAGTGTCTCACACAATAAATTAAAAACTTTCCAACATCCTCATCCAGTATGCAGCGCCATTGTTACAAAGAGCTAGAGACGATTTGTGGCCAAATTTGGCGTGTTTATTCATAATGTTTTGTTAAAATATCGGATGACACCAGAACATAAAGAGTCTAACCTCTAGTTCTAAAGACCAGTAAAATTATAGCCTTGTATTAGATAATATGTGTTATACATTAGAAGTTGGCAGAATTTAGAAAGCAAACTTCACTCTGCAATCTCAGTCTTAAAGATTATATATTATTTAATTTTTATATTGAAGATAACTAGCACTTTCACTTTGTATATCTGTGTAAATGTATGTGTATATGTGGGAGAAGGGGGTTGGGGGTAGGGGGGGGGGGTGAGAAAAGAGATATGTATGTGTATGTATAAAACAAGAGTATGTGTCCGAGCGCATATGTGCACATGTAGTGTTTCTTGTAGTGTTTATGGTGTGGTGGTGGAGCACACAGAAACAGTGGATACAATAGGAATAATCTTGTTGTTGTTGTTGCTGTTGTTGTTGTTAAACATGTCTGCCTTAAAAATGCCTGCCTTGTGTCCTCAGAATACCATTAACTTAGTTCTCAACCAAAGATAGACCACAGCTTGTATGCAGTTGTCTCACTGACAGAAAATAAGGCAACATTAATAACTGGACGTTTTTTTCATTCGCCAATGTTTTACATTTTATTTATTTATTTATTTATTTACTTATTTATTTATTATCTATTTATTTATTTACTAGAAGAGGACCTACGGCCTTCCTGGGAGATTTTTCAAATATAGGTCAAACCGATACCGCCCTGCGACTTAAAATGTGTGACAAGTGTGCACATCTCGATGTTGGTGTTTTGGATGATTACGTTGAATGTAACTTGTTTCACGAGTTTATTATTCAATTATTATCGCATTTTTAGAATAACGTCAAAGATAATGTAATTTTCGGATCTATGTACATAGAAACATAGATTCGTATGCAACAATGCTGTGTGCCAAATTTCATATGGATCCATTCAGTAGTTTTCGAGTCCATAAGCCTATTTTTTTTTTTTTTTTTTTTTTTTACGATTTATAGTATTTATTTATTTATTTATCTATTTATTTATTATTTTGTGGGCACATCTTTCAAGACCTTTGTTTCTCTTTTTCTTTGTCTTTTTTTTTTCTAATTAAGATATTTTGCATTCGAACAGTGCAAAGCGTTCTTCTGTCAATACTTTTTTCATGTACTGTTTTTCAGATTGTCACAAGTGGCTATGTCAAAGGACTCAATCATGAATATTGGGTGTATTAAGTGCGTACATAATATTTGTAACTCTTTACACTGGCGCTACATGGCTCTTTGTGAATCTATGCACCAGTGTGTCTCAGAAGTTGTGTGTGAGTACGTTTGAGTGTCTATGAAGTGTGTCTTTATGTGTGTATGTATGAGTGTGTGTGTGTGTGTGTGTACATGACTGTTAAACACGAATGTGTCAGATCTGTCATCAAGTTTCGCTGTGGG